>JAVSBS010017337.1:6846-23318 GCA_033124195.1 Coracias cyanogaster | reverse complement strand
CCAGTCTTGCTAAGATGGTAGGAAATAAAAAAGACAAGACAATCGGGCAGCAAACAGACAAATCTCCTACACGAAAAAAAGAACAATTAGAAACATCATGTGAGGAAACTAGGCAGTAACCTGTGATTCTCAATGTAAATCCTCCAGAAAAGGAGGGGCTGAAGGGCTCCAATACTGCACAGACAATGGGGTTTTGCTGGGGGCAGGGGGGGAACCCCACATACCCAACCATCTGTGGTCAGAAAACACCGCAAACAGCAGGTTGTTGTTGAAGTTCGCTGTTAGGAAGTATTGCAGACGTAGCCACGTACCATTCAGACCGCTCTCTACTACATGGCTTTCGGACATCATGGAGTTGTTTGTGCTGTAGCTTAACCCAAGAACCATTTGAAGATCTGAGAGATTGAGTCTAGCGGTGAGTTCTCCACTTCGGTCTCCTACCTGCAACCAAATCAAGTAAGCGGTTCTGTTACTGTAACAACAAATGCACCTGTATAAATATAAAGCGAACCTTGTCCCTTAGATTTCTGGATAAAATGGCTGAAAAGACTTTCCTGGTTGAAAACAGAGAGTCATCTTTTTAATGAAGTACATAACTAAAAGGTGCGTAACAAAGCCTATAATGACCTCTGCTAGGTTATTAACTTGAATTCTGTGCTGACATTATCAGAGGTGGCACAAGAACTAAGGAGCAGTGAGACATGGCTGAAATAATTTGCAATCAGCTATCTCAGAAATCATTCAAAAGTCATTCCGTGACCCAAAAGTGCATGCATGGACACACTCCATAAAACCACTGGGTAAGGGAGAGCAGAAAACCCCACCGCCAGCATACGCAGCGTGTGAACATCATACCTCTCTTGAGATCTCCAGGTGCCTCTCTGCAAAGTGCATCGCCTGGTCGTGATTTCCCAGAGCGGTATATGCATTGCCTAAACTCCAGCATGCTCTTCCTTCACCAATTCTGAAAAAAATGGCACACGTTTTCGATTGCACGTGTACGCACTGAACGCTAGGGGTCAGGTTTTCATAGTACTGCTACAGTAAAATCGCTGTGCCAAGAACAACAGGCCCTCAGCAGAAGCCCTTACAACACCAACACATCAAGTATTGTATTTAAAGGAGTGGGATCTGGGTATACCCATAAATATGAGCTAATCTATTCAAACTTTTAATTTTTAAGCTCACAGCAAACATAAGTCACTCTGTTTTGTGAGCATGGAACATTTTATAACCTTTGTTTTCCCTCAGATTGCATACCTTCTTATTCTTCATAAATTCTTACTGAGAAGAGCATTTAAAAGTTGTACAAAATTTTAGTTGTACCCAATGTTACTTTAAAAAGGCCTTAGAAATTAGGATTATAAAACAACCATTATTTGCTACTGTGTTATGCTCCTTTCCCCATCCCTTTCCATAGTCTTAGTTTGTGGAAAAGCAGGAGACGTATTCTTATGAAGGTACGCAAACTTATTGTCACAAAGTCATGAAAAACAGATGTGCTTTTCTTTTCCTTAATTTACCAAGGTGCTGCTGACAGGAGATGTAGAAACAGTCATTCATCAATTCCTCTTTCATCTTGGACTCAGTAGCTGCAATACTTTCACGAGTCCATTTTTTTTTCCCCGTATGAAAACTGGAGCCCAGCACTGTAGGGAATTCATGTGAATTCACCTGTCATATACAGAGCAATGACAGCAGGACCTGCTTGAAGTGTCGTACAAACATTAAACCATCTCTTGCGGCTTACTTGTCATGTAGTTCCTGAGCAATCACGAGGTGTTTCAAGTGATAATCAATGGCTTTTTCATAGTCTTGAAGCAAAGTGTACGTGTTCCCAAGGCTGTAGCAGGCCTGTGCTTCCACAGCTCGGTCTTGAAGCTGTCGAGCCAGCTGCAACGTCCTCCTGAAAGAAAGGATTGGTCACCTCAAAAATCACTATAGAGAGAAGTTTCTAAAAGTGTATTTGCACAACAAAAAATCAATTCAATAAATCAGGACACCAGGCTGGCAGATTAGCTGCTAATAAATCACTGTCTTGTAAACCCAAGATTCTAAGTGTCTATCTTCCACTCGCCTCCACTGCAACCTATTTCCATCTGCTTTTTAGAGAGCAGACTGATCCCTCAAACTGCATCGCCTAACTTTAACTTACTGCTTCATCAATAACATAGAGCAGTTTCCCAGCAGTACGCGCTGGAACCAGTCTGGTACCAGCACTGCAATACTGATCTCTCCATCAGCGCGAGCAAGACGGAGCCGTAACCGCTGAGCCAGCCTGCCCCTGCCGGGCAAGAACTGGGGCACCAAGAGGAATTGCTCCGGACTGAGGCTTTTTTTCCCCTTTCCATTAAGAACAGGTAAGCTCTGAAATCCACTTCAGCTGCTAATAACACCTACAATGTATCTTTGTTACAGCAGCAACTGCTTTAATGGTGCAGAGATCAAGAAAAAAGTCTTGACTGAAAATACAGGCTAAACACGCAAGATCAGGTTACAGCATCAGTGTTACCAAAACCCGCTAGAACAGCACTGCTTGGTTCTAGAACATGGGCAATAAATGCCTGTCAACAGAAAGAGGGCTGCAGTGCTGAGAACTATCTACTTAAAGTAACAAAAAATGCTGCCCCCCTCCCGTGAAAGAACCATGTTATTTTCGCTGAACAAATGCAGCTCTTTTCCAAGTGTATCTGGAAGAGATGGCTGTCCTACAGAGAGCTAAAGTACCAGGCACCACAGAAAGAAGTAAACTGCACAAGGACAGGTATAAATTGCAGTCAACTAACTTGTAGTATTCAGAAGCGGTTTCGAATTCACCCAGGAATATGTAGGCGTTTCCAAGATTGCTGTATGCTCTTCTTTCCGCTGATCTATCACCAAATTCTTTTGCAATTAGGAGACGCTTAAAAATGTGAAATAATTGTGTTATTTACTAAATTTTGTCCTTTGTAACATACATTCGCATATAGAAATGCACGCTTAATATTTTTTCCACTGTGCAAATTCCACTTGTTCTTTAGGCCAGCGCTGCCTGAAAAGAGCAGCCAGACTTGAAGCTGTGCCATCACGATTTAAAATCTGCATTAGAAAGCTTGCAACACAACACATGTATGTAGGATCAGGAGCAACTGATGATCCTTCCCCAGAACAGAACTGCTTACTAGCACAGCATCGTACCTGTTCGTGCGCTAAAACGGCACTCCTGAAGTTGCCCAGGAGATAGTGTGTGTTTCCCAGATTCCCGAAGGCACGTCCTTGTGCTGCTCTGTCACCCAGCTCTGTTACTATTGTCAGGTTTTCCCTGTTTTGGGAGAAGAGAGGGGGAGGAATAGTACTTTTAAGAGGATTTTTTTTTCCCTGCAGTCACTTAAGTAATAATTTTTTAAAAAAATCTTTCCATTTATGCAAAGGAAAAGGCAGAGGTATTCTGCCCCGGCCTGTTCTAATGGTCTTTGTGCAACCATAAATCTTCCACCGAGTAGGAAACATTTCCTGTGAGATACAGAACTCAGCTGCATTCCCAGTTGAGCTCATAGGCTCGTGTCTCCTTACGGAGCTACCGGGTATAGCGAGGTGCTGCTGCTGTCCCAGACTGGTTTGACGAGTGCTACTGGAACCTAACGTAAGGGAGGGACTTCACAGGTAGTAAGGGGTACACTAAAGATGAGGGCATGACAAAAGAATAGTGCACTCTCCGGTTTAAAAGGGAAAAAATTCACAGGTACCACTGTTCTGTCACAGCTCAGTTCATGACACCACACATCTCCCAATATTCTAATGAAGGAGATAACCATATCCCCTCAATCACCAACATTTAAAGCTACTACTCACTCATAATAATTTGCAGCTTTTTGTAAAGCATTTTTCACATCATCTGGCAGTTCCCCCGGATCGTGAGTTCCAGCACTAGCTACATTTTTCCCTTTAGAGTGATAGACATTCCCCAGATTGTACAGTGCTCTTGCTTCTCCAACCTAAACCAAAAGTAACACGAGGCATTAAAATCTTGATGCTTCAAAGTCTTGTGTCGCAACAACTATGTTGTGGGGGTTGGCCCTGATGATCTCCAGAGGTCCCTTCCAACCCCTAACATTCTCTGATTCTATGACTCCTTTAGTACAGTCCACAGATGGGAAGAAAAGTTGGTTAACCAGTTGTCAACACACGCTCTGCCCATTTGGAACATTTCTTATCACCTGCCTTAATCCCCGCCAGCCGTATCCCTCAATCAAATTGTTTTGCATACTGCTTCTGTTTGAGGTGCAAGATACAGAACAATTCTTGAGGCCAATTATCATTAACAATTAAAATTGAAAAAAAACCCCAACAAACCACATGGTAATATTTCTTAATCTGGATCTATAGTCTCCCCGATGCAAACAACTGTCTTATGACTCAGAGATTCTCACTGCCTGGAAGAAATAATGGAATATTCGGTATTTACTTCCCCCGGAGAAGTGGCACACTCGTTACCAATACAACAGGGCTCAGTAAATGCGTTGGCAGTTTGCTTCCAGATCCCTGAGCCATTCTTACCTTATCGTTAAGCTCTCTGGAAATATCCAGATGTCTCTGACAACAAACAATAGCTTCTTCAAAATTCCCAAGTACCTTCAAGGTATTGCCCAGATTCCCGCTAGCTTTAGCTTCTCCCAGTAGATCCCCAATTGTCCTAAAATGGCAGAAAAAACCACGCAGTTATCATTTAAATCAAGCAGATGATCAACGTATGGTAGACAATGAGAAGAACTTATGAAAGGAGATTACAACCAAGTAAATGCGTAGGGATTCCGTTCATTTTGTATCTAAAATGCACTCACATAACCATTGTTCAATCTGCGCTTACAGACATTTAATTTTGTTGGTGCTGTCTGTGCAACTGCCACTATTCTGGTGTTGATCATCTACTTAACATAGATTTTTAAAAATTCACTTATTTTAGGAAGAGAATAAAAAGAAAAAACCCATAATTATTACGTAGAAAGACATTCCCAGCATTAGATTGTAACTGTTTCTGCATTTTACTTGACTATCAGAGTCTTGTGTTATTTACAAAAGCTCAGAGGTAACACTACCCGTCTTGGTTCTAAACGAGACCAAGGCCAAAGTCTGCCACTGAACCGCTCAGACTGCGACACCCCGGGAACAACCAAACAGGTCCCCACGAGGTTACAGCAGAAGGAAGAAGAGATTTGTGCCTAAAATTGAGATAAAGTACATTCAGTGCCCGTGTCTTTCATTGGCTCTATACCAACTACTCATTAGGAGTCGGGTGCAGCAGCGGAGCTTTAGACTTCACAGTATCGGGAGTTTTACACAGAGAAACACGAATGGGTTTGGTCTAGTTAACAGCGAGCCAGCTTAACGCTCTGGAGGAGCAGAAACCCTGCGCTTTAGAAACAGGACAGGGGAAAGAAAGGGTGGATTTAAAGGAGCCACTTAATTATCCACAAAGGCGGTGCGGCCTCCGTCAGTGCCAGGATTATGGCAGCAGACTCAGTATTAGCTCAAAGTTAAAGGGCAGCCAGGTTACCTGCCCGGCCCCCCGCCACCAGCACACCCGCCCACCAGCCAGCAGTGAGAGCAAGGTCGGGTAGAAAACGAACAGCCGGCTGCTCATCTCTACAGGAAGGGGACGAGATGGAGAATGTGGTTAAAGGAAGACACCAGATTACCTTGCAAGAGTTAAATCGTGGTGATGGTATTCCAAGGCCTTTGCATATTCATGTAAGTAGAAATAGGCGTTGCCTAACTGGCTGTAAATAGCACTGAGTGTTTTTAAATCTTCGGTTCCAACCTGAACAGCTGCTTCAAAGAAGGACACACCAGCTCGGCAATCTCCTGCTTTGCACAGGCGCTCACCTTCCAAAGCCAGCTCTAGGCAGGAAGCCTCCATCCTGCACAATTCAAGTAAAAAGAAAACCAGTCACTCTAAATGTGGTACTTTATCCAATAACCTGAGTTCTAAAGAGGTTCTTTTACTCAGAAGGTCTCTATTTTAGGACCGGGCGTCAGCACCACTGTACAAGTGCTGCTACAACAGGACAGAAGCGAATGCCAAAATGGAAACGGCAGCTTCAACAGCGATGAGCAAACATTCACATCAGAATAAATAGCTTCAACTTTTTTTTTCCTTTCTTTCAGTCCGAGGGAGGAAATCCAAATGCTGCTTTGGCCCATATACAGCACCTGTAGGATTCAAAACTGCAGGTTTCACCATCTAGACAATTTCAGAAGGGTAACCTAAAAATCAAGCTATTCCTGGCAAATACTGACTTCGAAAAACGTAAGCACTTTTATTTTTAGATTGATGTTATCATTACCTGCAAAATGTTGCATGGAAAAAAAAATATTCAAATTCCAGTATTCCTCTGTATCAAAGACCATGACTATTTTTCCCAAAGTTGTTTCTTACGTAATTCAACACTCCCTGGCACCTCCTCACTGCCTGTAGTGGCACCGCTATGAAAACTCTCAGTGTTAGAGAAAAAAGATGAAGGTTGAATTAGCAACAAAATGTATGTCAATTCCAGTTACTTAACTGAGGTGCCATCGTTCCAGAAGCCACTGGAGTATCCTTTTATTATTTGGAGCACATAATTGTGTAATTATACAGGTACAAAGTCCTGCAAGCAGCAAAGACGATACTCGTGAATTAATTTCTAGCAGAATTTGCAGATTACCGTTTGAACAATGAACAAAGAAGCCATTAGAGAACTGCAGCTGCCAAAAAACACTGATACATATTTTTGCCTCTGTGAATTCAGGGGTACAAAAGGTAACATTTCAATAAGTGTTAATGATTATACACAAACATTTCCTACTTTCCAGTTCCGAGGAAGGGAGGAGAGAGGAGGAGGAGAAGGAAGAAGACTTCAGCGTCTTGATCTTGAAGCAATATGGTTCTCTAGCTTTTTCAAGATAAGGGCATTTCTAAAAGCTCACCAAAAAGCCATTAATTCTACTTTTAAAAGATTTTTCAGAAAGAAAACTCAGCAAGAGACATTCTATAAGTGTTTAAAGAGCGTGTATTAATATTGCAAAAATGTGGACATCAACCGTAACTTTGTATATTGTTTTGAATTTTTCTTCAAGATGGATCACACAGTACATATAAGGGCTTGCACTCCAAACCAGAACAGTTTATGTAATTAAAGATATAAAATGACGGTGTAACGAGGATATTTGCCTGGCTGTAAGAATAAACCATTTAGAATTCTATTCTAAAACGATTTCCCTGCATAGGCACAGATCAGTAACAGCAACAATCAAATGTTTCCCGTTCCAAGAGCTATTTTCATGGCAGCACCAGAAGAGAGCTGTTTTGAAGACATAGTGATGAATATTTAACATACCTGCAACGTTTACATTTCTTAATTTTTCTAAATCGGGAAAAAAAAAGTTCTACAACATTCTACTCCGATCTGAGCAAGAAGGAAACATTTCTCAAAAATCCACTGACTTGCAAGAGAACTAGAACAATTTGGATCACAAGCAAAGTAAGCTACCAACAGAAAATAGCACCGTACCTGCTGGTCTTCGACATTCCGCAACTTAAGCACAAGGAGAGGACAGACATAATGAACTTTTGCAATTAAAAACACCGTATGCCTGGCAGGTGGTAGAGATGCAGACAGCAAATGATAACTCAGGCATGAAGTTCTTCGCAGGCCCAACTTCTCAGGTTGGCTATCCATACCACAAGCAGTATTCTTAGGTTTGGAAACTCTTCTCCGACAAGTTAAAGCATTCCTATTTGCTAGAACACACAACCTGGCTTTATTACATGGTGTATGTGTTGAATGGAAGACAGAAAAAGGCAGAAATGATTAAGTACAGTTAAGTAGAGGCAGAAATGATTACACCATCAGCAACTGAAGGTTTAAGACTTAAAACACTTCACTGGGTAATCTTAATCCTATCCAGAGAGGTGCTCTCTGGGCACCTCATGTTAACTGACACATCCAATTAAAGTGACGGATAGAAAGTATGGTGCTCCTTACTGCCAAGATTTAGATCATTACACAATCACATTCATTTCTTTAGATTTTTAGCTAAAAAGGGTAGAGTTTTCAGCAAAATGCATATGTGACATAACAGTCAAAATACTATACTAGACTCCAGTTCTATAAGTGAATTTATCCTGTTTAAAAAAAAAAAAAAAAAAAAAGTGTGTTTGGGTTTGTAACCGTGATGCATCAGCTGCCTCACATATAAGAAAGGCTCGGTTTAAAAAGGCAGAGACAGTACCAGAGAACACTGGACCTGGTGAGGTATTTTCCTGATACACTGCTTTCCATTAACTTCATGCTACGGCAGAGCCTGCCAAACGCCAGGGCAGCATTGCCGGGGCACAAGGAACCCGCAACACAGTCTTTTGACTTGGCAACCCCAGACCTAACCTATAAAAATAAAACTTTTGGGAGTTTTTATACAGAACATAACTCTGAAGCTAAGGCTTATGCCCAGCCTGATGAAAATCAGCTGTTATTACAGTGTTTCAGTTCAACAAGAATCACAGGAAGTAAATGCAAATGGGAATTAGTAATTGAGTAAAAAGAACCCAAATTTTAACACAACTTTCAGTTCAACTCTAGAAAGGTTGTGTTAACAGGTTGCTAGAATCTGTACAGCAAATTAAAGCCATAATTCCATTTGGCTCCATTCTTACTGACCTTCTACAATTTCAAAGTCTAAATAAGCTATTAAAAAAGGAATGGAGAAAATGAAATATTTATTTCCACAGTTGCCTGCACCCAATATTAATATTTTATTCAGAATACAGAAGAGCTATGAAATCATTTCGTTTGCTAGGCTTACCCATCAAGTACCAAAACCGGACTTAGAGGAAATTTGGGGTTTGGTTTTTTTTTTTTTCCCTCCATTACTTAAACGACTATTATGAAAATTAACACAACTGGGTTTGGGGGTTATTTTGGGTTGTTTTGTTTGTTTGTTTGGGTTTTTTGGGTTGGTTTGGTTGGGTTTTTTTTAAAGATGTATATAGATGTTCTCCAGTCAAAAGCCCATCATCTCTTGGGAGTGTTTTCAGAGACTGTTTTAACTGTCACTAGTAATGGTTAAATGGCGTGTCAGCAGACTGGACAGGGCTAGGTTATCAATGTTTTACAAAGTCATTAAATAGTTACAAGGAGAGTATGAAATTACTTTCTCTGTTCCCAGGCCTGAATTGAATTACTCATTTATTCAACACCCAATGGCTAAATAAAAGACACATTGAATCCACAGAGGCGAGACAAGAACAAGGCCCATTCATCTGTGTACTTCCAATGAAATCCTGTTCCTGCTAAACAGGGTAATGTTCTTCCAGATATTACTGTGGAAATACTCAAACAGGGCTTCGTTTTGTTAGTTTAGAGTTGCCTGGACCTGTTCTCTGGCAGGGTGGCATCTCCTGAATAATTTCTCATTTGTAAAACTACCTCATCCTTATCTGTCCCGCTTTTCATCTGGCCTGGCTCCCTCCTCCCCACCACCTCACACACACACCCCCCCTTTTTTTTTTTTTTTTTCCATTCTTTTTGTCTTGTTCTTCTCTGACCTCCTTCACATTCTCTTTTGAACCTTTACACTTAGAAGAATATAAACCCTGAACATATGTCTCCATTCCAGCCTCCCTGGGGTTTTTTTTCCCCATTTTGGAGTCTCCCTTCCTTCAGCTGTTCTCCTCTTCCAATAAAGAACAGAAAAACAGTATGAAATAATGTCACAGAAGAAGGCAAGATGACTTATCGATTGATACAATCTCTAAACACAATTGATTTAGTTTCATTCCATTCAATTCCCACCAAGAGGATGTTTTGCTGTTGAGGGGGAGCAGGGCTGCCATGCCATTTGCCATGAAACCTGTCAACATCCATAACATCCCTAAAAACAAACCAAAAAACCACGATTGTATCTCCTTACTTCAGATGCATAAATTACTAATGCCACAGCACCCTACAGCACAGATCACACACTACTGCTGACCCTGCCCACACCGTTGGTTTCTACACATGATGCAGAAGCGTTACCAGGCTGACCACCCCAAACAACCTCACTACACCTCCACAGCAACACTGTGTTTAATCAAACCAACTTTGATGGCAAACTTACAAATAAAACAACACGCACGCATAAACGAAGAAACCACACACCTGAGCTCTGGATTGGTTTGCTCCACTCAAGATAAAAGCAGTTACAAGGTTGTGGCGTATGAATTTAGCAGGCCAAATATTCTACAAATATTTACTCTACAGATCCCTTGTTAGTCCCACTTACTAACTTCGGCATTTTATTTTCAGTCACTAAACAACGTAAGAATAAAAACCAGCTTCCACCACCAGCATGAGCGTTTTTACAGCTGCTAAAGTGATCCTGGTCACCTGCAGTGGGCAGAAAGACACAGCCTGCAGAGGGAGAAAAGCCCCCTAGCAAAGCCCTTCCTCAGGAGCGGGCCACCAGCTGCTTCCGAAAGGCAGCTCTACTGGAATACAGTGGGAAGGGAAGAGCAGCCTGAGGGCCAAGCAGGCCTGCAGGTAAGAAAAGTTTAGATACCAAGGAGTAACACCACCATCCCCGGTAATTTATGACCTATTCTTTCCTGCACTGAATGGTAAACTACAATCAAAATCTTTCCAAATTATAGCTATTAAGTTAAATAATCACAAAATTCCAGTTCAATATACCAAATTAATTTGCAGTTTCTCTACAATTTAGAAAAGGTTAATATTAAAAAAAAAGATTATGCCTTGATGTTTTTTAAACCTCCATCAGATTACCGCTCTCACAGAAAGGTTTAATAAGGCCATTAATATTTTTACTGTTAATCAGTTTCATTCAAGCCTGTAATGAAATACAGCATAAAGCAACACGACATTTTGCCCTGAGTGTGCTCGCCAATTTTTTTGAAGTTATTTTTGTCAATTTAAACTAGACAATGGCCATGCCTCTTTCTTCACCTATTTACTCCTATAGCAGTACCCTGAACAGCGCCAGCTTTTACTGAAGCTGAGCAAGGATCTTCTAGGGCGGTCTGGGGAGGAGCAAGAGCACCAGCAGGGCGTGGGTAAGCATGCTACAGGAACGCTGGGCCGTACACACATGCAAAGACACTTTGCACAGAAGAAATATGACGCTCGCACACTTAGGGATTCCTGCTGTCAAAGCCACCACATGAATATTTTAGCAAGATAGAGTAGAGAGTAAATTACAGTTTATTTGCTACTTTTCTCCTTGCTGTCCCTGAAAAAGCTCCTCCTGCTGACTGCGCTGCTAACCAGACCTAGCACTGTACTTGTACTTCTGCAAAATGGAAGAGAAGACCACTTTAAGACTGTCAGAATGTTTTCAGAATGAATTTTGAGCCATAGTATGTGCTGTTTTACAAACGCGGGTAGTGCTTTGCTCCTGCTAGCCAGCAAGGCCTCCAAAGCGAGGATGACCAGGGTAAAGGGTGGGGGAAGCACACACCAAGCATCATGCCTTTTATTTGTTCCAAACAATAACTCCAGTGTTCCAGTGGCCCTTCCTATTGAAGGAGCTGCAAGATTTACGCTTCCAAACAGCCGCCATCCAAATACCACACACCACACAATGCTGCTGTTGTTCAGGTTCAGCAGAGCAAGTCTGCAGCGCTAACGTGTTGCCCCATGTCTGTAAAGGGGATTCCAGAAGAAAAATGATAAAAGCTCTCAGAAGGGAAATCATGTATTGTCTCCACTTAGAAGAACAGTACTTTTTTAGTCCAATGTATTCAGGCAGTTCCTATCGATCAAATCTCTGTACTTTTAGCAAGGAAAACACTGCTCTAGGTGATGGCGCACCTACAACTTCATCATTCATAGAGGCAATAATGGGGTCAGTATAGAGAACTTGAGCAGACAAAACAACAACTGGCATATGTGGCCCACAAGCTAGAAGGAGAGCGAGCAGGTGTTACCATGCAGGGATCATACTTCACATCGTTCTATCAGGAATACAAAGAAATACAGACAATTATGCACTATTCTGTAACCGCACACAGTTCCAATACTACACAATCATGTCATTATACAAATACAATCTATTATATAACAGAAGTGAATTTTTGGTTCAAAAATTGAAAGGGGAAAATAAAAAAAAGTTATTTTAGCGTTGTTTCAGTAGCACCAGTAACAGATACACCATACTATCTGCTGCAACTTGTTTAGCTTTCTATTAACAGCACTTATTCATCCATACTAAAATGAACACGGTCTTACCTGTATCGCACATGAAAGGACCGATCTTCACGCATGCTTATCAAAACATTACTCTCCTCCATTGAGTCGCATTATCAGTAGAGAAAATAACACTGTTCTGTAGCAGGGTAAGTACTTCACTATGGAGAATTGTTGTCAGAACACCATTCCAGTTAGTATATTAATAAGTTGGAGTAAAGATATCCTAAGCTCCCGTTGGACAACTCTTCTTTATTACTAGGGTAAGGAGGTCACGCCCAGACACATCTCAAACCTTCAGAAACATGTTGGAGTTCTTTCATCTGTGTCCCTCCATTCAGCTGCGTTTCTGCAAAGGGAACACAAGATGCTTGCCTTGAAGTCTCAGTCAGTTAATAACTCACAACCATTGCCGGCCGATGGAAGAGCACAGCACTACTCCTATAAAACAGCAAGTGACAGGTAGCAAGGTAGAGCCAGGGCCAAAGCCTTCTACATACACACGGCAATTCCTGCAGGCAAGCGAGAAAGCAAAGAAGGTTTAACAAAACCCAACACTCTCTCTCCTGTTGGAAACTTTGAGTAATTCACCCTCGTTAGTATTCTTTGGCCTCAGGCAGTTCCAAGCAAATAGCTTAAAGGATGAAAGCTACAGAATGAAAGGTGTAACATAAAGCATCGCAAGCTGCTTTACACGTAACCAGCACTGCTGAAACCTTGGTAGTTAGCTCAAGTCCCACAGCAGTTAGAACTCCTTGGCAACAATCCCATCTGGAGACCATTCATTCCGGACATCGTCCCACCCAGAGCATTATGAACACAGAAGCCATCAGAGGTTTAAGTTCAATCCCCTTTTCCCTTCCTGCTCCCAAAATAAAAGGGGAGAGGTACTGGGGCTTGGAGCTTTGTTTGGGGTTGTTTTGTTTTTTACACTGGCTTCACGTTCCAAAATGCTGCAGCACTGTCATACGAGCCCCAAACTCTGCTTCAAAGGGACTGCAGCAGCCAGCACTTCGACATTAGACATGTTTAGGCTGGCAGGGAAAAGATTAACAGAAAAGAAACTCTGTATTCAGAAGTTTACCCACTTTTAAGCATATTTTTAGTAGAGGAGTTGACGTATTTATTGCTCAGTGCTAATATTACCTTCCTTTGCACGCAAACAGAGTTGTCCAACTCACAAATGCGTATTTCATCAAGAGACTGCAGAGATGTCAAAAGACAAGCCCAGAGCTCAGATGTGAAGCTGGCACCGGCAGAAACCACAACTCTCCCTGGTTTTAGTTGTCAGTGTAGGCCATAGCTCTTCCTCTCATTAGCACCGGCTGTGAGGATTCATGCTTCCCACAGCACCCTTCAAACAGACCATCCACATTCTTCCGGTTAAACAACTATTTTGTCCTTCCACGCTCATCATCAGAATTATCTGCCATCAACAAGTGGGTGTGGGTGTGTTTTTGCAATTACGAAGTGTGACACACACAGTTTACAATACCATTGCAACCCACACGCTGGGCAGACTGTGTTACAGGTATTTACTCTTCGGAAGCGTGTCGGAACCTCAGCTCAGATAACTCTACAGGCTGGTAGCTGTAAGCCGCCCCGTCTCCGCCCGTCACCCAGCTCAGCAAACACAAGGGAACGGAAAGATCCTTTCCATAGGTGGATACCCTCATGCAAATTGCTACCTGCCGCAAACCATAAAGTGTGTGCTGTGGCAACTGCCACTGATTGTGAAATAATGACCGTGGTAATTTGTTTATATATTTATACTCTAATTGTAATTAACTGAATAATTTAAGAAGCTTTTTATAAAAATAAAAAGGCAAATTTAATAAAAAAAACCAGTTCTATTTAGTACATCAGAATAACCACACTTATTTAAAACCCAGTTACTTTAGCATTACATTTCACATCAGCTGTTTATGACTTCATTTTATCCAAGCTACACTTTTGTTCTCATACTTTACCTCATCCTCTGACTGATGCCACCATCTCCCTCCAGCTGGAACCACTACTCCTGTTTCCTTCCCTTCCTTACTGGCCATGTGGCACATTCCTGGGCTTGGGAGGGTGACACAGACACACCCGAGTTGGCCAACAGATCACAACCACAGATCCAACAAAAATTACTGGGTCTGCCTGGTCTTCCTTCACCCGTAAGTCATTAGGATATCAAGTTATGCCTTCAGCCACGCCAACACGTAATCAGTAAGCAAACTTGGAGCACAATAATTAGATTGGCAAATTGAAAATTCACGAGGTGGCGATCAACGAACACTTCCACAGACAGTATCTCTGAGGTACAGACTGGCTTTGGGAGGGTTTCACTGTAGCAAACTAAGCCTTGCTCTTTCAACTGATGTGTGGTTCAGACCCAACTACTCGGAATACCTGTGTGACCAAACCTTTCCTGAGCTGGTGATCAACCTGGATTTGTCTCTGAGGACACAGTACTTCAGCAAAAAAGCCTAGCGAATTAACAGAAACCAGGATAAGTTCTACTCTATCAGCATATCTAGCAGTGGAACAGGCTTTCTCCTAAGCCGGCGTTGTTAATTAAAACTTTCCGTAGCATAAAAAAAGCACACGGTGCTTACTAGAACAACAACAACAACAAAATTTCCGTATTAATGTAAATCAGCTGCTTTAAATTTAGTCTCCCCACACTTCTAAACAATGCAAAGTCTGTACCCGTGTTAAAGAGCTGCCTTACAGGAAAGCATTAATAGCATATTGAAGTTGCACACCCAACTTTCAAATGCACAATTTTGTTATTGCAGCCATCAAATGCAGGCAGTCCCAGCTTTTTTGAAATTTCAAAGTAGTGCAAAAAAGCAGACAGAAAAAAGACTGGGCCTCCTTCAGAAGTGGAAGATTAAACTGGTGTGACTAATTACACAGCAGTATGACACCAAAACCAACACCATTACCTTCCCCCCCAAATCAAATAAAGCAAGCAGAGGTTAGGCGATCAAATGTGGCAGCCAGTTTATACCACAAAATAGACAAAACATGCACTTCACCAGCTCTTTATTAGGAGAAAACAGTGAGCCACAGTTAGGGCTTATCACCCTGCCCATAAACAGCTAAAGGATCTTCAATTAAACCATCAGTACAAAGCTAACTTTCCCTCAATTCAAGGCTTTCTCTAAAAAATGTACTTACCACTGTCCAAAAGTCACTGTTTACTCTTTGCTATTAGCTCACAGATTTATATAGAAGCTATAGAGATATAGAAGCCTGGGGTTTGCATGGCATGTGGGTTTAAGACTAAATTTCTTACTAAATACCATGAAACTACTTTTAACCTGATTCTCTGAAACTGCATGAAATCTGTTAATTTCTACACATTTTACAATGAAATAATAATGGTCAAATACTAACGTTACATACTGAAAGGAATCCCACACAACAATGCTATAAGAAGTGAAACTCCGTCGTGCTTGCATTTATTCAGTATTTTTCATACAACTATTACCCGTGCTCTCCGAGAGGGAACCAAGGCCTAGTGGCTGACAGTCTAAGGAAGTACTTCTCAACCTTCCATTAACAGCACTGAACTGAACTAGCGAGCGAGCTCTCTACATATATACACACACATATATGCTGAGACTTGAATGAGGCTCACTCACTCTCAGGAGAAGTTACAAGGAAACCAAGACTCTCTCATCTTCAGTTCTGATCAGTGGATTTCACGTCCCTGACAGCAATACAACAGTAGCTGCAATTTCTTGCTAAAAACCCTGTTATGTAAGCTAACTGTCCTAGTTACTACAACTTCCAGACAAGCATTTCACGTTTTAAAGCGTCTTCCGTTTCAGAAAATATTTGATTACATACTATGAATTTTATCACAATGTTAGACAGTCACTTTAATCAGTTTGCAGGTTTTGGTTATCCTGAACACCTCCAATAGATGCCTTCATGTTACCTTTTGCTAGAATAACGCATTTCCACATAAGTGAAAATGAATCGGTAACCAACAGATAGTCAATTCTGCTCTTTATTAACAGTATATCAAACCAAGAATCACAATACACTTAGAGAGAAACAAGTTTTTCCCCTGCATTTCCTTAAAACGGTACATTTCTGCACCTCCTTGGCTCCTTCCCTCAGCCCATGCCGTCCTTTCTGGAGCTTCTCAGAGGATCCAGCGTACTGCTTTGCTTAGCTACAGTTACATGGCCGACACACGCTGCCTGGTCACTTGGGGGCTGACACAGACTCAATTTTTTCTACCTTTCCCTGAAGAAGACAATCAGGTAATGC
>JAVSBS010017336.1:7904-79073 GCA_033124195.1 Coracias cyanogaster | reverse complement strand
CCTTTGAAAGGTACTCAAGAGGGCAGGTCCCTATTTCCCTCCATTTTTATTGCTACTCCTCCCCAGTTTCCAACTGAGAGTGGGCAAGTAGCAAAGGAAACCCTTCTCCCGTCATCAACTAGCACTAACAGACAAAAGAATAGAAATGGTAGCAGTAGCATGGGAATGTTGCATGAGTGTAGTTCTTCCTCCTACCTGAATTCTCCCTTCTCATATCCTGAAAAAGCAAGAAACTTGGTCCTGTCACTCTGTAGTAAGGAGTAGAGGGCAAAGATCTACCAAGACTTTTATATCTTGGTCTAAAATGCGCTATGGCAAAGTCAACTGCTCAAGAAACAGGAAATATAACCTGAAGCTTTGCTTATGGCTGCTACTTATAGGAATGTCTTTCAGGCCCTGTCTTCTCTACTGACTCCTAATCCCTTCTGTCATTCCTGACTCACAGTTGCGATGACTTGATCAGTCCTGGGGCCTCTCTGTGGCTCTTAGTCACAGCCTTCTTCCTCAGTCTATTGCTTTTCTTCTTTTTCTTTCTGTTCTCTTTGCCAGCAGTCTTTTTAGTTTCTTAAAATAAGAAGTATTGGACAGCTTTATTACAGATGGACTGTAATAACATGTCTAATGTATATTCTGTCTATTCCTATATCTTCCTGGGTTGCATCCTCCTACCTAAGCATTTGAGATTTACACATGTAGGTCCACATTTCTCTTAGCTTGGTGTTACTATAACATAACTCAGTTGTGAAATGTGAAGAGCTCACCTTGCCTAAATACAGACCTAAGTGTTTCCCTTTTGCTATGGTTTCTGAACTGGTGTTTTCTGCACTCAGATTATGAAACAATAATTGCATAAGTTATGCCTCATTGGCATACAGCTGTGCTAAGAAAGGAACGAGATAGTCAAGTATTTGTTCCCCTGTTTTCCAGATTACTGGTGCATTACATCCCTTGAATGTCTCTGTGCACCATATCCAGAGTAACCGTGCAAAAGTATATGCTGGGACAGTGGCCTCTCAGATTCTCATTGGACTGCATCAGCCAGCTCCACTAGCAGAGGTCTCTTCTTCCTTGAAGGACATTGTGAAGCGCGCGTATGAAGTGATTGACACAGAAGTGCAAGGTTAATTATTATAATCCTGTCAAGGGGGGAAGCTTTTTTAGGGGGTTTCCTTCCTCTTCACTTAGGATTTCCTCTATATGACTAGCAGTTTGCTTTCAAAAATAGCATAGTGGATCCTGTGAACTTTGCCAGTATGGCCCTAACCTTTCTATTATAGGATGGAAGGGGGAGGGTTGTAGCTAATAATTATTTTGGAATTAATAGTTTGGAGGGAAATACTCCTGTTTCCTCAATTACATTTACTTTTCCCCAATCTTATAGCCTGTTTTCAGGTGAGAAAGGAAAGGTGTCCATATTTGTAGAATGATCATTAGGATCTTTAAAAAAGTGTTTTCCAGGGAATCAGATGTACTCTGTTCTTATAGGCATGTTACTTCCAGGAGTTTGCATGAAATAAGTTGTATTTATAGTCTATTCATTATGATAGCGTATTGCTACCTACTTTTAAAATGTTAGGTAAATATTTAAACATATTTGGTTTAAATTATTTTAATCTACTTATTATTTTATCGTTATCTGAACATATTCACTCCTGAAATGCATCCATAAGCACTGCTGTCATCACTTCTTATTCTGTATTTACTTTTGAAAACTAAGTCAAACTTTCAGTGAAATCACTGGGTAAGGTCTCCTTTCTCTTGCTGTTGACATCAGGTTTGGATGACATCCTGCAACTGCAGACTGAAACTGCAACTAACTGTCCTCTTATTCCAAAGAACTGGAGTAAAAATGGGTAGGGTTATAACTGTTTCAAGGAAGGACAGCATTCTGATTTTGTTGCACCCATATAAATCCAGAATTGCTTCAGCAGAGTTACTGCAGGTTTACGCTGAACTGATCACATCCAGAGCCTGATCTACACACATTGCAGATCAATCTTGATGCTGCTATCAATATCTGTGCAAGGTGTGTTCTTTTTCTTAGATGTCAATGAATGTTCCTATGCTGAATTCAACACTTGTACTGAGAAAAACACCTGTGTGAATCTGGAGGGTTATTATAGCTGCAATCCTCAGCATGAACATGAAGATGTCATCCCTCACCAGCTGAGCCGAAGAAAGGAAGGTAGGAAATATAGGTCTCACTTAGGGAAATATTGAGAATGTTTCTGCAGGACTTTGTGATCTATCACAGGGACCACCTGCAAGGCAAAGACTTCTGGAGCACACAGTGCCCTGTCTCATTCTGTTGGGAGAAGATGCCACATAAGCCGGCTGTTAGCTATTTCTGATTAAAATGCAGTGTATTCATTTCACAATACCTGGCTGTCTCACCCTCAGCTGTCCCTGCTCACCCTCCAGACCCTCTGGCTTCAGACCCTGATGGCTTCTCAGAGCAAGTTGCTCAGTGCCAGTACACCACCCCAGAATCTGGGGAAATGCAATTAGTGACGTTTTTTTGTACACAAAGTCTCCTTCCCATTTTGACTGCGTGACTGCAGCTGGGGCTCAGTGGTTGTATAATCTCACCCTGGATTATCCAGGGTCCTCTGCTGGAGGCAGACAGAGCTTAGTAATGGGTGAAATAATACTTTGTGGTATCAGTTTGGCAAAATGTAGAGGCATATACTTACAGACGACAGACATCAATGGGCCTGCTAATAGGCTTAAAGGTAATGAGATAAATAGGTACTTGTAGATTCAGTCCTTTAGTTAGAAAACAATTCTACAATCCTTTAATCTCAAATATGAAGATAATGTATTTCTTTATGCTTTTGTGATATGATAATACATTTATTTTAATTTCTGTTTATACTTCTATTGCTGCTTTTCAGCTGTGGAAAACATGATTGGTATTATTTTAGATTTGCTTTATTAGGAATACTTTAACTCTTTGACTAATACTATTTTTCCCCTAGGTGTAGCAGCATCTACTCCAGGTTCAGTGTTGTATCCCACTAACACTAGCAATAGCTCTCCTTCTATAAGTAATTCAAGACTCTTGTCCATGACTAACCAATCTACAGATGCTGAGTGCTGTAAGTAACCTCGGATTTAAATGCATATTGTCTTGCTTTTAATTCAGCCACTCTTTGATCCCTTTGTCCTGGGGTTGGTTGAGTTACAGGAGAATGTTTGCAGAAGCTGGTAGTAGTTTTGGAGTGAATCTCCACCTATGGACACAGA
Source organism: Coracias cyanogaster (assembly GCA_033124195.1). Lineage (NCBI taxonomy): Eukaryota > Metazoa > Chordata > Aves > Coraciiformes > Coraciidae > Coracias > Coracias cyanogaster. The sequence goes on along the minus strand of JAVSBS010017336.1, from coordinate 75,827 downwards.
AAGAGAGAGGCTTCCCCAATGGGACACATGGGTTGGGGGTTGTCGTTCTGTGAAGTGACCACTGGAGAAGTCCCACTATTATCCCCACGGCTACTGAAGGGAACTGGCCTTCTAGAAGTGGAAGTGCCTACACTGGGTTTCTTTAGTCACTTGTGCATGGTGAACCATTCAAGTGCAGGTCCCATTATAGGGCATGTGCTGGATAATCCTCCAGCACAAGAAGCATGCTAGCAAGGGCTGTGTGAAACCAGCACCACTCACTCACCCTGGACTCAGCTTGCTGAACATCCTGGGCTTGTCCTGGAACAAGGTATGGTAGGATCTGCTACTGACCCCAGGAGGTGCCCCTGGCCACAGTCATCAGGATGAAGGCCTCTTGCTTTTGGGTCTGTGAAGATGTTGGTGGGGTACATGAGTGAGGAACTACACTAGGGTCAACCTTTATGAATACTCTCACTGTGGCTGTACGGGATAGCTGTCTGAGGGACTATGATGGGAACAAACCCCAGTAGCTTTGTCTTTGTATGGGTGAGTTCAGACCTTTCAGGCAAGAGTTAACACAGTCCTTTTAACAACATACTGCCCTTCTTGTGGAAATAACTTAAGTAGTTCTTTGCTTAGTTCAGAGAGACCGTCTGGAGATACTTGATCTTCCACTACAACTACTGATCCAAGATGAAGCTAGAGGAATTAAACCAAAGGCCCTCTAGTGTAGGAGCACTATGGCTTTGGGGGTGTTTGGCAGCCACCTGGCTCAGAGTCCTGGGAATAATTCTGTCCTATTGAAACAATTTAAGAAAATAAACTTTTTTTTTCACAGGATAACCATTAGCATGAAAGAATTGAAGTTGTGGCAGCAGCATGCCATAGTTTCTAGGTTAGCATGGGGGATGATGTTCATCTCACCTGACCCCAGCTGTCTACAGGAGAGATGTCTAGTCTGGGGTCTCTTTCTGGTTAGTGGAGACAGACAGGCTCTGCTGGAGGGCAATTCATCCTACCCAATTTAGATATCTCCTCCTCCTTCAAGGAGAGGAATAATCTCTGAAGGGTCCTGTCTTTTCCCATTGACATAACAATGATTGCACTAGACTAGAGTGGCAAAAATAGGTGAAATGCTGCCCACCACTCTTCCCCCATTCTCTATGAGCCGGGGTCCATGGGTTTTTTCCAGGTATAAATCGAGGCAGCCTTTGCCTGAAGAGGTACATTTTGATGATTAAAGTGACAAGAGGCAAAGCAGGTGTCAATGTACATAGCGTACACAGATTCAGTATTCCAGATTTATTCCTATTGCTTGAACTTGTAGCTCACTGGCTGATTGTTTGTGTCACTAAAGATTCAACACAAATACCTATAGTAAAAGGGAATAAAGAGTAAGCAACAAATTAACTACTCTAGTGGGATGCTTCAAGGACGAGGGGACCTTATAGTGTGAGAGGGGCAGATTCTGTCCTGATGTAATGTAAAAACGAGCTTCCCCTATTGATTGTCAAAGTGTTTGTCTATGATGGATTTAGAATAGCACAATGCTTTAAAGATGAAACATTTCTTTTTCAATGGTGACTTTTCCTGGGACTGCAATAGATCCCACTGCAGTTACAAACCACCGGATCTTCAGCGTTACCAGCAACAGTTTTGAAATGTCATGGCATGTCACTTCTACTCTGAACCATACTTTCCAAGTCCAAGTGTTCAAGGGCAAAGAGGTTGTACAAAACCTGAAAACAGAGGAAATGAAAATGGATGTGTCTCGACTGGAAGCAGGTGTGATGTATTCAGTAGAGATCAGCTATGAAACCTGTGGAAAAACCATCATCTCACATCAAACTGTTAAAACAGGTAAATAACCTCTTTAGAATACATATACATTCCCCACCCCCCTGCCCTCTCCTCCACTGCTGTGCAGTTCTGCAATGATCCATTTGGTCCTTCCCAAACTCCATTTCCCACCTCTTTCAGCACTTTTTCTCTCGTCTACCCCAGCGTTTATGCAACCTAGACTATCAGGCAACAGAGCTCTGGCTTTAGTTGATAAAACAGTGCTGGAGCTGATCCAGATTGTTGCAGGTATCATGCTAATCTAGAATACTTATTGGTTTGGTTTGGGTTGGTTTTTTTAGTGCCCGGCATTGTATTCTGCTGCCATCCATTTCCCATCAGGCCCCATTATTCCTGATTGATGACTGTGGCCAGTGAGAAATCCAGTCAAATGGTCTGTCAAGGGCTTCAGCTGAGCTAACAAGAGTGTCCAGAGAAAAGCCAGATAGAGATGAATATTTGTGAGTGACCAGAATTAAAGGAATAACAAAGGCTGTGTAAAAAAGCTTGCAGAATACCTGCATAATTTTGTTCAATTAGCTAGCAATGCTAGCTCCCCTGAGATCCTAGTGTGTTGTTCAAACATAATTTGGCTTTTCCTTTATCCTTAAATTATTTTCTAAGCCTCATGCAAATAAAGAAATAAATCTCTCCCCATTTTCTTCAAAGTGCAGGCGCTGAACTATTTAATACTGTCCACAGTGAGAATGCTGCTGTTTATGTTTGTTCATAAGAGCCTTCCCTTTGATCAGATGAGGTATGACTTCAGTTTGGGTCAGGAGGAAATTACTCCCTTTGTAGAGGGAAAGTAGGTCTAGTAGTTTCAGAAACAGGGTGCTGAACTTCAGAGTATTAAGTTGGAGCCCTTCAGAAAAAGAAAAGTTTTCAAAACAGTCCAAAGAGTAACAGCCTCAGATTGTTCATACAGGTTAAAGTCATTTTGGATTCCTTGGCTCTTGGTTTTGGCTCACTTGCTCTATACATAATCTGTCAGGGCTTACCTGACAAAGAAGTGGCATGAACCGGTTTTTTTTGTTATTCTTATCAGTTTAAGAATATATTTACTATCCATGCTACCAAGATCAGGAAAAAAATGATAATTGTGACTGGTGGATGACAGATGATCTCACAGGCAGTTCAACCCTGGATGTAACTCAGAATGCAGGAGTTACATAGGGTCAGGTTCACAAGGATATCTGTATACTCAGTTCTCATGTGGTTGTAATTAAGCACCTAAATATCTTTAGAGACCTGATGTAAGTGCATCTCCTCAATGCATAGGAATCTTGTAATAGAATACTGACTTTATTTTATTGGTTTAATATCAGACTCTCTCAGTCTTCTCCCCTTCTCTCTCCATCACGTAAGATTTTGTTCTGGGTACATCAGTTTTGACTGAATCCTTTCCTCTTCTACTTTGTCAGTATGTGTTTTAATATTGTGTTATTCAGAGGCCAAGATATTTGGTGTTACTCTGAGGATCCTCAACTACAACTTCACTGATGATTTCTATAATGCTAGCAGCTCAGCATATGAAGAATTTTCAAGACTGTTGCTTGCAGAGGTAATGCTAAAATATCTTTTTCAATTTAGGCCCTTTTAAATGTAGTAGAGGATTTTATTCTTGGCTGAAATATGCCTTGAAAATTATTGTACTGTTTCCCGTGACCTTTCTTTATTATTAAAACAAAATTCAACTGACTAGACAGATCAAGCCCTTGGCCTTATTAGCAATGGAGCCAATGAGAATTTTCCCCTACAGAAGAGTAAAGAAATTAAAAATGCAGGCATGCAACAGGGGCTCCTCCTTGGATCTTTAGTATGGCAATAAAATCATGCTAAATTGACTTCAGGCTTTTTAATGGTTTACTGAAATGACATTGCTGGCGTTCATTTCAGCACTGTCTTCTCAAGAAATGCCTGACTGCTCTCAAAGGTCTTTTTTCATTAAGGAAAAGTGACCAAGTCAGGCTTTTTTCTCCAGCCGCTACATACACACATGTAGCCACTGTCCATGCACAAATGTAACCAGTCATAAACAAAACTTGAGTCATGAAGTCTATTACCAGCTCTCAGATTCCCAAACAGAGAGGATGTTTCAGAAGCAGCAATCCCTTACAGTTTTGCTGTAGAGAACAGGGCCCATACAGAGCAATTGGGATCTCCATCCAAAAGGAGACTTTCCCAAAACAAAGAGTGACTCATATATGAATATAAATCTGAGGAAAAAAAACAATAATGAAGCTATACTTTCAAAGGCAGCACATCTGTTCATGAGGAATTGCAAGTTGAACCTTCTGACATGGTTTCATTTCCCACAGCTGCAAATTTTTTCCTTTTGTTTGCAGAAAGATTTTTGTGAGTAAATCTTCCCTGAGACTAATGCAAGCCTAATTAGCATCATGGGAAGGAAAAGGAGCGTTGCCCATCTGTGTTGTTTCTGCCTCCTTGGGTGTTTGGGAGCACAACATCCCCCTCTCACTTCTTCTCTCTTTTTCTTGCCTCCCCATCCTGATGTGAGCTTAGACCGGTTGCACAGCTTGTTTGTAGAATTTTTTGGACTGAATAGGAACAAAGCTGTATTGATTTATGGCACTGCATTGCATGCTCAAAGGCATGCTTTAAGACGTATGTAGAAACAAAAGGCCTAAACAAGGAGATGCCTTCTAGAGATGTAAAGTAAAACTGCCAACTGCTGCACAGTGCAAATATTGTCAGCAGTATGCCAGCTTTAATGTTCAGAGTTACACCATTTGTTCAACTGATGTGTCTACTTACCAGCTTGGTAATCAATCATGATGTAATTGTGATACTGCCTTGAAGCTGGGCTGTCTTGAACACATTTCCTTGAAGATATCCACCCCGATTTTTCTTGTCTCTCATCCTGAGATTTCTTTATCATTGGACTCGCCTGCAGGCTGGACTTGGACTGGTGAGTTTCAAATACTCCCCGGGCTTGTGACAAAAAGCTTACGTACCATACAGAGCTAACATCAAGGATCTGATCCATGCAGACTTACCAGGCCAATTCAGCTCTGACGCAGGCAAACAGGGGCAGAAGGAATTCTCCCTTGAACCAAAATGAAATTTGGCTTGTAAGGTCAGATGGGTACTACTTTCAAGGGTACGTAGATGCACCAAGGAGACTCACGCTTCTCTGTGCCTCGATAATATCTAACAAGATTTTTTAAACACTTTGAAAGTTTTTGATTTACAATTTTTCCTGTGTTGTGCATATATACGTCTTTAAAATAGTACCACTGTAGTTCAGTTTTAAAAGGGGCTACACCTGTTGTCTTCTTAATTGTTGATGCTTCTCTCCCTCTGCTCAGCTTGAAAATTCATTTCCACCCAACATTTCTGCTTTATACAAATCCGGGAAGCTGAAAGTGCAGACTGCATCCCTGCAAACCGGAAGCATCATTGTGAGGCTCAGAATCACTGTGCAGGATCCCGAGTTTCCAGTTGATGCCTCCACATTTGCCCCCATGCTTTCTTACCTGCACAATGCCTCTGCACTTTTGGTGGATCAACAAAACAGTGCAGTAGAAGGTAATTTTTTTTTTTTTTCAAACAGGAAAGCAGGGTTTGTATTTTGATCGTGCACAGTATCACCAGCATTCTTCATGAAAAGCAATTTATAGAGAGACAAAGTATGTGGTTTGTTGGAGGGAAAACCATGGCGTGATAACTCCTCCATGGGCTTTTATCCATCAGCTTAGAAGGGGTCAGACAAAGGAGCACTGACTGTCTCTAAGTACCTGCAGGCACTGCTTCCCTCCACTGTGTTTAAGAAGGAGTTGAGCCCTTGGTTTCCGTATTAATTTTCTTCCCTCTTCTCTTTGTGAGCAGTTGGAAGTTTGCCTTATCTTTCTTGCACTGAATTGCAGATAGGATTACTGTGGAATATTTGTAGCCTTTAGATACACATGCCTTCTAGGCAGTTCTGTGCTTCAAGGCTGTGGGGCTGTATTTGGGCCAGTGTTTAAGAAAAGAAATATAACATCTTCACTGTAGAAATCCAGCCAGAGAAATTCCCAGATGTCCTCTCAGTGAATATGACTAAAGAAACATGCATGGAATTTATGTTAAACTAGGGCTTTTTTTGATCTTTAGTAATCACCCTTTTTATCTTCAAAGGGCTAAATTCTGGCTTCAGTTTCCCAGATGGCAGAACCAAACAGAGTTCAGAGTTACCAAAGCCAACAGAATGGGTTATTCTTCTCCTCTAGTGTATTGAGCCCTTAAAAGCTTATTTACTGTGATCAGGGAAAACCCCCTTGGGAGTTGTAGAGCATATGGAGGTTAAGGAGAAGAGGACAGGAAAAAAACAGAGGAGACTTGAAGCCTACAAATATCACAGTGGTATGCCACCTTGAATTGCAAGATGCTGATGTGTGCCAAAATACTTTACTAATGTTATTGATCTTGGGACTGAAAGACTGCAGAGGAAGAAGGACTGGACTTCAGTTGCAGAAAACCATGTGGCTTCCAGTAGCACTACTCTTAGCCAGGAGTGCAGTCAGCTCCTCCACTTCTTAGGGGCAGAGAAAAGGGGTCTATTTCTTAGCTCTGCCAAGACGAGCGTTTGTCTGACATGTTTCTTAAAGTCCAATGTGGAAAACAAGGCAAAGGAGTGAAGCACATTTGTACCATGGGCTGTTTTCCTTCCTGAACCCTTAGAGCCCTGGGACAAGCCCTTTGACTGTAAGCCCACAGAGAATCTCTTGCACCAGTGGAGCAATGCCACCTGGATCCTCTGTGGCCACCAAAATGCTATGTGCTTGCTTTAATGACAGCAGCAGAGCAGGGAATTCAACTTTGAAACAACAAGGCTGAGAAGTCAGAAGGGATAGCATGACTGAAGGGAGTGGAGCAATTGCATCTCTTTTTTAAGAGTCATAAATTATTATGTTTACTGCCCTGATGAACAGAGACACTAAAATGTCTCTCTGTTGTGTGAAGCATGGTAAGAAAAGAGAAAGGGGTGTGTGCTGAGTCAAGTCCAAGATCCATCTAGCACAATATGACATCCTCAGTAGCAGCCAGAGGTTCAATTCCTGGAAAAGTATAATAGAATGCCTCTCAGTAATACTATCATAGCCACCAACTGTTTTCAGTTCCAGGACTCCCTGAATCCACGGTGATTTCTTTGTATTTCTCCTCCATGGGTTTAGCATCTGCAACATAATTAGGCAAGGAATTTTACAGTCTTTTACCCATTGCATATACCTTTTATGGGTATAATAGGTAATCAGAGCAAACACAAAGGTGTTTTTAAAATCCTTTTTGGAGTAGGTCTGTTGGTTGCGATATGCATGAGAAAGACACTTGCCAAATGTGAAAGGCCAGAGAGATTCCAAGAATGCAAAAAAAAGCACAGAACACACCTTGGCTGAGACGTAATGTTTATAGAGTAAAAAAGTGCAGTGTGCGTGTGTGTGTGTACATGCATGAGTGATGTACTAGTGCCAGTGGGCACTGAGAAGAGAACATTAAGTGCTTTGGCCTGATGTGCGATTGAATGCAGCCATCAAAGGTGAAGGAATTTGCTTTAAAAGCCATGCTAAGTGATGAGAAAGGAAACCCTCAGAGACAGTGGAGCCAGTGAATTTAAGTTATGTGGCAGTTAGCATCAGAGCGTATCTTAGATGGAGTTTGAAGCCATCAAGAGTCACAATTACTTCATAGCATAGTCAGGCAATTAATGAGAGCACTTCCATTGCTGGTGCTTTAGTCAGTCCTGTGTACTGCTGTATTCCCTCTAAGTGTTGTGGGATGTAACATAATAGGCAGATGCTGGCCACAGGCACATGAAATTGTCTAATGGAAACAGTCATGGATACAACAATTATCTAATGATGAAGAAAGGAAAAATAACTGAAATATTAGCGGTAAGGAAGTAAAAGGGGAAGGCTGCCTGCAAGCGAAAAGATGAGTGCATGTATGTGCATGCACACACCTGCTCTGAGCTTTCTGTTTCTAGAATGGGGCTTTCCTTTTTTTTTTTGTCAGAGAAATAATCACAATGATTAATCTCTGCATGTTTGCAGAACAAGTGCTTACAATAATGCATTGTTCAAAACAATTTTCTAGCCTCCCATCAGAATTATTTGTCCCCAGACACAGTTTTCAGTCTAGTTTTCTGCTCTCCCTCCCTTAATGACCCTGAGGCAGTGGAGGTGTCTGCACAAGGGAGTGCACACAGGGAGGGCTCATGTGGGATTCATGGAGATTATTCATGTCCAAAGCATTAACTCGGCCTTTTCATGTTTGCTGGAATAGGGTGTGAATGGTAATATAAAACTCTAGATCTAAATCCCTCAAGAGTGAAGAAACTTGACAATAAAATAGATGCATGCATTGATGAACAAGGATCTCTTCTGAGACTACCAGAAAGAGGGTCACCGTTTTACAGTATTGCCTTTGAGAAGAAATTTTTTAGAAGAATAATTTTTGCCCTTAGCACTTCCTCTGTTAAGAGCTGATGAGTGTGTCTCAGGGGAGTTACTTGCATTTACCTTTTATTTGATGCAGCATATTATTTGGATTAAGTCTCTATTTAAAATTCTGTCTACTGGTAGCTAGTGGTAACAGATCTGTTCATTACCTCATGTATCTGGAGGCACTGTATGCAGAACTTGGTACAATGTATCCTTTTGATATAGCTATAGTACAAACTTACAGTATTTTTTTCACTTCAAATAAATGTTTACTTCTAAAAAAAATATTTTAAAAGTCTTTACCTGGAGAAATTTTTTTTCCAGAGTACAAGGACAAAGGTTGATTTTTTATGTGAGAGAATAAAAACACATATAGTGTTCTGCATCACTCAGAGCTTGGCTGTCAGGTAAATGATGAAAAAGGAGGAACACATTCATAAATTCAAAATCTGAAGTTAGGACTGTTTTATGATTACTTCTAGCTTAATGCAGCCAGAAGGGAGGCTGTCTGACCAGTGTTCTGGTTTTGATCTTACAGACTGGGATGAATGTGCTTCTCATCTGGAGAATGACTGCTCTGTGTTGGCAGACTGTATCAATTTGATGGGCTCATACCTGTGCAGGTGCAAGACAACCATGGATACTAATCCATCCCGACCTGGAAGAAACTGTGAGGGTGAGCCAAAGACTGGCGGGTAGTTTCTCTTTGCCATTAATGGTTGGAATAAGTTGTGGGGTTTTACCTCTGCTTTTATTGCAACGGTTTATATAGCACACAGTGAGTGCACAGGTGCACCTTTGCAGTCTCTGGCTGAAGAGGTGTATATGATCTGTCTCTGAACTTGAAGGTGAACCTCGTATGTATCTTCAGATGAAACCTCTCTGAGATCCTCCTTGATAGCCTAATGCTGAGCAACATGAGGTGTACTTTTCCTCTTTTGGTATGTCTGTGGCTAATTTCCTCCCGCTGTAATGATCCATGGCCTGCCAGCTAGAGGAGGAGACTTAGGAATCAAACCCGCATATTTCTGTAGGCACAAACCAGATTCAACACCATAAAAATAATTTATGCTAGCATGTGTTTATGAAATATCCAAGACTTGTTTCTGTAACACTATTATGTGTGGCTGAGTGGTCTCTGTCCCATTTTCAGGTCAGACTCTGGTGCCTCCTCATCCAATTGGAGGTCCCATTTCAAGGTATGTTTGCTATGTTGCAGGTGAGATTGTGGACCCTCTCACTGAAACAATGGCTCCTGCAGTATCAAACAGCACAGAGTTTGCTCCTGAAGAAGTAAGCCCTGCAAGTCCTGCTTCCTCTTCCACCACTGAGATGGTGGCTGCTGTAAGCTCTGAGATGAGCACTGCCGTACACCTTCCTGCCACATTGCCCCTGGGTAACAAGCAAGCATCTCATGGTCATTCTCCTACCAACACTGCTAGAGCCCCTTGGAAAAAAGGCCTGGTGCCAGTGATGGGCTTCAGCAGGGACAACAGTCCCACAGCCACGAGGGTCACAGCCAGTAAGGAAGTGGCCATGAGTGCAGAGTGGCAGGCAGCCGTAAGTCCATCGAAGCAAAGCTCTGTGACAGAGCCTTCCCCTGATGCATTGCAGCAAGCAGCTGCTCTCACAAATGCACCCATGGGCACAGCCAGACAAGAGCAACTCAGTTCACCATTGCTAGTGTTTCCAAATCAAACAGCCTCTGCTACCACCAGAGGTCACACAGCTTTTGGTGTGCCTCAAGCCAGCTCTCAAGGTGGCCATGGTACGGTTCTGCCGGCCACAGGGGACGCTGGCATTTCCACCCTCAACAACACTCTCAGACCACATGTAGAGATGGGAAGAGAGAATAACTCTTGGTCTGAGAAATACACTGGAGCTCTGGAGTCACCAGCTTCACCAGGCACCTCTTCAGCTCCCAGCCCCACACCAGGGCCAGCCATGGACCGCGGTGAGTATGCTTCTAGCAGGGACCTGAATGCATGGTAATTTGGCTGCATGAGAAGCAAAACCTCACTCGGAGTCGAGAAAGATGCACAGTTGGAACGAGTGGTCTGGGACTAAGGTGTCTGACACTAGTTTTGCCATGTCAAAATTATTTTCTTGCAGAAATAATCACTTTTTTCCTACATCAGCATGTCGACAAAATTTATCTTTCTAGTCATTTGTCAGTTAGTTCTATTGGTGTTACCTTTCTTCATCTCAAAGCAGACGAGCAAATCGTACATTGCACTCACCACAACTCATCAAAACATGCTGCTTGCCCTTTGGCCACACATCTTGGTTTCTCCTGCATGCTCTGGCACCAGGGTACTGCAGCAGCAGCAGCCACCTACAGAGCTACCTTCAAGACTCAGGAAGGCAAATGACCTGTCTTCCTATTCCTCCCAGCAGAGCCCCACAGATCTCCTGTGGGGCAGGAGCTGCATGGAAACCTGTGAGTTGCCTTTTCAAGAGGTGTAATTGAGAACAGCTAGGCTGGTGGGGAGGGCTTAATCTGTTTGGGTTTGGGCAGAGGTATTACAGCTAATTAGGGGATTTTTCAGTTGGTTGGAGCTCAATCATATTTCAAGGTTACAGTCAGATTTGGTCTTTAAATTGTGGTTTTGTTGCTGTTGTTTCTGGCCAGCACTAAATGTATTTTTTCTTTAGTGTGCTAATAAGTGATACCTATTTCACTTTTGTTTCTGCTTCACTTTAGTCTGCCTGTCATGCCCTTGACATCTGTCCAATCCCAAACTGCACTCCCCTCTGCTCCTTTCTCTTCCCCTCCCCTGTCATCCCCTGTTCCAGAGGGTTTCCACTCATCCAGTCCCACTTCTGGTTCTCCCTCATTCCTTTCCCACTGGAAAACCTCTTTTTCATCCAAGGCTAGCTCTGCTGCTTCTCCAGCCTCTCTTGTACCACCAGTCTGCATCACCAGTGCCACAGTGCCCACTTCTCCAGTCCTGCCGAGGTCTGGGCAACCATGCCCATGCCCTGTTCAGCTTTCATCTTCTCTCTTCATGTTGTATCCTTCGCTATGCCTGGCATGGGTGAGACTTGGGAACAGAACCAGGCAAATAACTGATTTGGGACCTTGATGGCCAAATGGAGGAAAGAAGTTTGAACTGAACATTTTGACCTACACTGAAAAGCTCCATTCACTGTTTCATTTTGTGTTCTCCCTCCCACCTTTCAATGTAGGGAAGAGTAAAAAAAGTATTTGTTTTGTTGTTGTTGTTGTTGTTTTAATGAAAACAAAAATGTTCATTTAAAAAAAAATCAAAATAGCTAATTTTAACTGACAAAAAACAAAGGTCTTTTACTTCTAGCTGGAAAACAAATTGAAGAATTCTACACAAACAAGCTCAGTTTATAAAAACTTGTTTTCTTTTCCTCATGAATCAAATATTCAGACAAGTGGTTTTGCTGGGAAAGAAGCTTGTGAAGGAATTATGCCAGGGGAACAAGAGGAAGAGCCACCATAGGGGTGTCTCACTAGCCCGGGGCAGGAAATTCAAAGGGCAAAAATCTGTATTTGGCGAAGTTTAATATATAGCTCCTCCTTGTGGCAACATCTCTGACTTGGAGGTTCAACCTCTGCCAACTCTTCATAGTCTATCATGTCTTTTAAATACTTTTTTGTTGTTGTTGTTCAGAACCTTTTCACCTCTCACCATCAGATAATTGATTGTGGTTTATCGCCTAAATACCTATGTTCCCATGACAGGATAAGCCACAGCAAAAAGCAAGCCCAAGTCCTTTGGGATTGGAAGTATGCTGAGATAGTGGAGGCCTGCTTCCGTTGCTTGCTTTAAACAGGCATAACTTTCTACACTCCCCTGCACAGCTTTACTTGACTATGTCTTTTCCTCTAGTTCCTGTCCCAGTTCAAAGGATTATTATTCCCAATGTGACTAGAACCATCTTTGATCTAACATGGCCCATAGAGTTTATGCAGACCCCTGCTTTTCACTTCTTGCTGCTACAGAAAAAGTAGCTGATATGGGAGACTAAAACTCAGTATAAGAGGCTCACAGTTCCCAAGCTGGAACCTGGTGCCTTATATGCTGTGGAAATCAGGACAGATGTGTGTAGGGAGGAAAGTAAGCTGGAACACCAGAAAGTAAAGACGGATAACTTGATTAAGAAACAATTTTAAACTTAATTCTTAGCCAGATGATAAAGTTCTTTAAGTCTTTGGTAAAAACTATCCTATATTCATATAAAACATTGAAATGTTTGATCTTGGTATGCTAGGAGTGATGATCTGTTAGCAGGTGGAAGGCAATGTGATGACAATTGGCTGGCAATGGTCATGGTATTGGGTGGTGGCAGTCAGCTTGCCTGGCTAGCCACTAGAAGGATGCTAGTGGTATGAATCATGACTTGAGAAGCCTTTTCTCTCCTGCTTGTGATCACCTTCAGTGTCTGTATGCAGACAATGCAAAACCAGTGATATCGAGAAATAACCCAAAACATTTGAGACTGCCTTAGTAATATTCAGCAGTTACAACTTCAGGGAGGAAGTGTACACCCTGCTGAGGTTCATCTTAGTTGTCTGAAATGTAGATATCTAATCTCAGGCAGCTGTCTAGCCTTCCTCTGAAGTTGGAGGGAGGTTCTTAGTACTGCAATGACTTGCCCTCTGGAGGGACTGGTGTAGCTCTGTTATGCATAGAAGGAGCTGAGACAGCTAGCTGAGTCTAGGAGAGCAATTCATAGCCATAGAGCAACATTTCAGATGGTGCAGAGCATCCAAGACAGAGCTGACAGGTATAAGACCTACAGAAGGATGCCAGAGCTCTTCTTGAGAGTCATCTGAGGTCAGAGAGGGCAGACTAAGGTGCTGGATGGCTACATTTAGGCATTTAGGGGTTTGGCTACGTTTCGGAGGACTGGCCTTCTGCTGTTATGAGTTGATGCATTCCCCATACTGCCAGGCACACCAGTGACTGTCACACACTTGTCCATGGACTACAGTTCATGGAACATGTATTTAAATTCTCTTTTTCTTACTTTGCAGCTGTCCAGAAACTTAGTGGCACAGTGCGGATAACAAACGTGAAATACTCTCTGGGCTTTAGCAATGCAAGCAGTGAGGAATACCAAACCTTTGCACAGCTTTTTGTTGATGAAGTAAGTGGCTAAGAAGGACGTGACCTGTTACTGGTCTCAATGAAACCACGTATCCGATCTCTTTCCAATGACGGCTGTATGCCACATGTGCATCCTTTGACACAGCTGTGAAGTGTGAGTTGCTCTGAGTGTCTGAGAGTGCAGGATGAGTGTGAAGCTGTGGTTTAGATTGAGATCAGGATCTGGGGATTCTCTAGTGCCTCCATTTCCTCTGCTTCTCATGCCCGGTTATACTGGCTTATTGATTTTCTCCAGGGGTGTGGTGAAAAGTTAATGGATATATGCAAAGTCCTCTGATACCCTTGCCCTGCACAACAGTATATTAATGAACTGTGTGATTATTATTACCCTTTGTCTTAGTACCTTAAGGCTGACATTTCTTATAATCATCCTTATTTTTGTAGCCCTGTGTCTGGAGGGGAGTGATTTCTTGGGAAGTCACCTCTGCACTCACTTCTAATTAGAGTACAGGATATCAAAGCATGCTGCAATACCAGCAGCACCTTTAATGGTCTCATAATTCTCAGGCATTGCTTTTGACAGTATCACTCTCCTGATTCCTTCATGAATTTATCAGAATTTTGTTCCCACTGGTGTTTACTCAAATGCACCTGTGATTGGAAAACTGCTGGTTATGCCGTGCTGCTTTATTGCCTTCCTTATCTCCCCTTAACTGCCTCTGTTTTTAGAGGCGTTGATAACTATGATGATAAATCATTGGCTGACAATTGTATGAATTTTTAAGTACTGCGGAGGCCTTCCCAAAACTCTCGCTGTGCACAGAGTTACAACCTGCCACTGAAATATGGGTGTCTGCAGTGGATGCACTGACAGCAGCGTGTGCTCGGGCAAAGGTCAGGGCAGTGTGGGGTTAGAGACAGCTGCGAGGAGGGAAGAGCACAATCTGTGCATGATGTTTTCTTGGATATCAAATAAGCTTCCCACTGGCCCTTACTGGTTTGCACCTTTTTGGACGTGTTAGCGGAGCACAGCTTTCTTGGAGTTGTTTTGGCCCCAAGCTGTCACATCAGAAACACAGTCACAAAATGAGAGTGACGTGATTACCAAAGTGAAAAGGGAGCAGTTCTCCAGTGACCTCGCTTTCATTCAGCATCACTCTCTCCCTGAGGCTATTTTGGAACAGCATAGTATTAAAACGGACTGAAATATATGTATTTTCTTCATTCAGCCAGATACTTTAATCTAGAAAATCGCAGATACAAATGTTTTTGCAAAATGATTACATAAAGGCAGTAATGTAAGTTTTTGTGTCAGTTTTACCCAGTTCTCAAATTTTCAGGCAGAAAGCGATCACTTGTGATTATAAGGAACTAAGTCCTTTTTCCAGTGCGCTGTTTTTGTGAATCAGCTGGCAAGGTTAGCATTGATTCCATCTACCTTGGAGCCATCCTGCATAGGATATAGTTGCATAGCTACTCTGTATGGCAAATTATGTTGTGTTTTAGCATAGATGTTGTGTCTTTAGATGCCAAAGAAAAGAAAGTTTAGGAGAACAGAAAGATCTGAGTATTTTCTTTTCCTGTTATAGGGCCAGAAATTAATCCTTTAAAGTAAGTAAGGAAAGCTTCATGGGCTTTAAAAGCACTATCAAGTTCCAGTTAAACTTGGCCAGGGATATTTTTCTTAAACCTCTTTGGAGTCATCATCTACAATTTCGAGAATATATAATGGTCTTTAGCATAGAGCTGCCCCAGCACTTAAGTGCCATGTGGTTAAATTGGCAGCACAGCAAATGGAAATACCATCCTTTAAATAATGTGTAGATGAGAATGAGGTAAAAACTTGATAGGACAATTTGCACTGTCATTGTGCAGGCTTGTTTCACCATCCTCTTTGCAATACAACTGAAAAACAACATAGCTAAGAGTGAGAGAGTATTTTCATCATCTTGAGTTTTGATCAGGTCTTTTGCAGCAACCAAGAAGAATATCATGGCAGCTAGGGCTTGTCCTCACTAAAATGAATCACAAAACAAAAGGTTTGTTTCAAAAGTGCACTCACTGAGATGCATCAAATTCCTGAAAGGAAAGGGTTGTTTTGAATTTCATTTTCTTAAACTTAACTGATTGACAAAACATGTGAAACTAATAAAAGGTATTGCCTTATCAAGGTGACCATCTCATTTGGAAGTGATATAGCCTTTGTTTGATGTATCTTAACATGCTTAAAATGATTGCAGTTGAAGCTATCTGAATGTGGAATGAGGGTTGATACAGGGATTAAGGCGGTTTTGCTACTTATTTCACCTCTTCTGTTATTGATCTGCAATTTGGGACATCCTTAGAGCTGCTGGTGATGGTAGCTGGGGAGATGTACCTTCTCCCTCTAGTACCTTCTCTCTGAAGGTGCAGCCAAAGCATGGACAGCGGGGAGGGTTTTTCTTCTCTTTGAGTGGAAAGACAGGGTTCATGCAGGGTTCTGTTCAAATTAATATACCTTTTACTTACTTATTTCTGGTTTCCAGACTGCCAGTGCATTCCCTGCTCTGCTGGCCATGTAGGCTCCTGTGAAGGTACCTGCCATAGCTCCAATGAGCTGCTAACATTTTGCCTGGTACCTATGAATGGGTGGTCCCATGGGGTGAGCCTCCCTGCCTGGGTCTGCCACTTTTGTTTTGCTCAAAGATCCTATTGGCCTTTTCTATCCTGTCATATTGATTTTATTGTGGCTTCCCTCTGGCCCTGAACTGCTTGAGAGAGTCCAGCACAGAGCCACAAAGATGATTAGGGAGTGGAACATCTCCCTTATGAGGAAAGGCTAAGGGAGCTGGGTCTCTTTAGCTTGGAGAAGAGGAGACTGAGGGGTGACCCCATTAATGTTTATAAATATGTAAAAGGTGAGTGTCATGAGGATGGAGCCAGGCTCTTCTCAGTGACACCCAGTGATAGGACAAGGGGCAACGGGTGCAAACTGGAACATAGGAGGCTCCTTATAAATACGAGAAAAAACTTCTTCACAGTGAGGTTTACAGAGCACTGGAACAAGCCGCCCAGAGAGGTTGTGGAGTCTCCTCCTCTGGAGACATTCAAAACCCATCTGGACACGTTCCTGTGTGACCTGATCTAGGAGATCCTGCTCCCATGGGGGGATTGGACTAGATGATCTTTCAAGGTCCCTTCCAATCCCTAGTGTTCTGTGATTCTGTGTGACTTCATCTGCCTCCTGTTTTTCTCGCCTGAGAAAGACATTCCCTCCCCTTGATGCTGGTGTTAATTTTGCTCATGTTCCCTCCTTTTCTTGTGGCTCTTCTTTTGGCATACTGATTTCTTCTGAACGGGCATTGCTCATGTTTCCTTTGTGTGCTACAGAAATGGTAGATACAATGATGGATCCCAAGATAATTTGTGTAGTAAGAAAACCTCTTACACAAGGGTATTATATATTGAATATTTCCTTCTAAGATGTTCACTCTTTCTTTTCCTTCTTTTCTAGCCTCACTTCATCAACCATTATTTTTATAACGTAGGGTGTGGTACCTGTTGTGAGATCGTGTAGTCTTCTGGATAGAGGGTTTTGTAGTGTCACCTAGTGGCTAAATACAAATACTGTGAATGTCCCCTGACACTTTTCAAGCTCTGAGTTATGCTTTGTAAGGAGAAATATGAATAAGGACAGAAACTAAAGAAACAAACAAAAAGACAAAAAATGTCTGAAGCCTTAGGTAAAAATAAGCACTGATAAAATCAAATATTCAGGGTAGATGAGAAGGGAATACAGGTGAAATTGTGGGTGAGCTAAGGAGGAGTGTCACAGGTGTGTGCATTTATTGTCCAGAGGTTCAGACAAAAACCATGATGAAAAATGAAAACTTTGGACTGACCTTCAACTGTTCAGTACATGCTTGTTAAACAGCAGAAAGAGAGAGGAGAATGGGCCCGAGGGCCCCCTGGCTTAGTGAAACGGGAGATTTTGGGTGACAAGGACAGTCTATAGTCTGGTCAAGCTTTCATAGGGAATTTAGCCCTTTCCATCCTCCCAGCACTGCCTGCGTGCCCCATGGGGCACTGCAAGATTTGCTGTGTTAGACTTTCAGGCATGTAGGAGCCCTTTCTGGGTGCATGCTCTGTACAGCGTAACCTTGCCACCAAGTGCATGCAACACACGTCCGACAACTCAGGAAAGGGCTGCAGCATGCCTGCAAAATCTTGGTCCATCCGCAGGGATGAATAATATGTAGCAGGCAAGTAACTCAGGACTGGGTAACATGCAGCAGGCAGGTAAGTCAGGCTTGGCGCATAGGTGTGCAAAAGCTGTGATCACCTGGAGAGGAAGTGAGCAATATAGAATCATAGAATTGTCAGGGTTGGAAGGGACCTTAAAGATCATCTAGTTCCAACCCTCCTGCCATGGGCAGGGACACCTCCCACTAGATCAGGTTGCTCAGAGCCTCATCCAACCTGGCCTTAAAAAATTCCAGGGATGGGGCTTCCACCACCTCTCTGGGCAACCTGTTCCAGTGTCTCACCACTCTCATGGTGAAGAACTTCTTCTTAACGTCTAATCTGTATCTACCCACCTCTACTTTTGAACCATGCCCCCTAGTCCTACCACTGCCTGGCATCCTAAAAAGTCCCTCACCAGCTTTCTGGCAGGCCCCCTTAAGATACTGTAAGGCCACAATAAGGTCTCCTCAGAGCTTCTCTTCTCCAGACTGAATAAGTCTCTCAGTCTGTCTTCACAGGAGAGGTGCTCCAGCCCTCTGATCATCCTCGTGGACCTTCTTTGGACACGTTCCAGCACATCCATATCTTTCTTGTAATAGGGGCTCCAGAACTGGATGCAGTACTCCAGGTGGGGTCTCACGAGAGTGGAGTAGAGGGAGAGAATCACCTCCCTCAACATGCTGGCCATGCTTCTCTTGATGTAGCCCAGGATACGATTGGCTTTCTGGGCTGCAAGTGTATACTGATGGCTCATGTTGAGCTTCTTGTCCACCAGTACTCACAAGTCCTTTTCTTCAGGGCTGTTTTCAAGCCAGTCACTGCCCAGCCTATATCAGTGCTTGGGATTGCACCGACCCAGATGGAGGACCTTGCACTTGGTCTTGTTGAACGTCATGAGGTTGGCATCGGCCCACCTCTCCAGCCTGTCAAGGTCCCTCTGGATGGCATCCCTTCCCTCCAGTGTGTCAGCTGCACCACACAGCTTGGTGTTGTCAGCAAACTTTCTGAGGTTTACTGCTGATAACGCTAACAGACACCTACTTGTCAGTACTAATGCATGGTGTTCTGTGGAACGTGATGTAGTTGGAAGACTTGTTGGGCAAACAGATTCAGAGAAACAATACAGTACATAATACAACAGGCAGTTTAGGTGTTCCTATAACATGCTCTTATAATCTTGTTTGTGGTGAAGAGCACATTCATATTGAATGCAGATCAGTCTAATGCATCTCACATTACTAACATTTGTAATTTGAACATTAGAATGACCATAGGAATCAGACTACAGGTCAGTCTAGCAACCAACAGTGGCCAACAATAGATGTTAAAAGAGAAGTATAACAATGGAGTAAGCACAAAATGATAATTCCTCAGAATTATCTTTCTCACCTTCAAGAATTTGCAGTGCAAGGATTTCTGGACCAGAAATCCTGGGCCAGAGGTGGTACTTCTCTTCAGTAGTGGCTTATACAAAAAAAGTTACTGAAAGCCCGCAGATATTGTGAAGACAAGGCCTGTGTATATTTTTTCTGTTGTTCCAAATTGTCAGAGTCTGGTATCATCTGCGTGTATGAACAATTGCACATATATTATTACTGAACAATCAGTTTTTCTTGATGAATGCATTTACAGGTAGGAAAGGCTCATGAATTGTTCCAAACTGCCAGAATGTTTATAGATGGATCCATTGTTCCTTGGAAAAGTAGTTGCAAATGTCCAATTCATTAATCCTTAAGAAAATAAGTACATATGGAAATTACTACTCCTTTGCACGTCCTTTGAAATTTTTAAGTGTTATGAAAAAGCATAGATTTCTTTAAATAAAACTTGACTTACTGCTTAAAGACAGTACTATAAGGACAGAAGAGGAAAGCAATCCAAAATACACCTTTAATGCATTCTGACACATGTGTGTTTGTGAGGAGAATACAGAAATTAGGAAAAACTACGAAGTCAAATTTCATTAAAACAAACCCCCCTCATCCATCCTCTCACCCACCCATCCTTTTCACAGCAGTCACAAATGGTACTTGGTGCCACTTGCTTGGCTGTTTGTACAGGCATAAACTCATTTCTCATGCTGGTTGCCAAGCAACTATTTTTGTATTTCATGCCTTGCACTGAAGGCATTAATTTCTGTCATGTTCCTTTGTTTGTTTATTATGTACTAAAGAAATGTGTATAGAGGAAAATGAGGACAGTTTTTGTAAGGAAAACAAAAAACATATTTGGGAATAATCCAGTATGTTCACTGGATACCGCAGGAGAAGGAACTCATACAATAATTTCACAGAGGAACAAAAAGCTATACTCCAGCATGTGCAAAACCAAATGGGGACTCACTCAGAGTGAATCTTTGTGGAATATATCAAATATCTACCCTCCAAAAGGTAAGCAAAGGGAGACCTGGTATTAGACTAGGGTTAGGGACATGCTTCCCGAGTCTCTTCTTCCTTCCCCTTCTCTAGCTGCTTATTAGATGTTTTGTACTATTACATAGCTATGGAGCTCTTCATACTCTTCAATATAGGTATGCCCTCATTGCTCCTAAAACTGGCCTGCATAATTGCCAAATTCAGTTTAAATAGAAATTATTTCAAACAGATCGGTAATTTAGTAAAAGTAATTATTTTGATAGTCACTGTTTAGCCTGATGATTTTTCTGACACCAAATTGGTTTTCTCCTTTGAGAGAGGAAAAAAAAAAAGAAGACTCAATAGAAAGATTATTTCTTTGTTGAAACTATTATTTATTATTATTTTTCAATCTGGTTATTATAGTAAATATGATCAATTTGATTTATGATCAAATTCCCAAATCATTTGGGTGTTTTTGCAACTGTGTAACAGCAAGGAAAACTGGATCAGCTAAAATTATTTTGGTCATATTCAGCAACTGATTTTATCATTTGTGCACAAGCAGTGTTGACTAGAGAATACGCTTGCTGAGCTGTTCTCTTGTCTTTGCAATTTGTAGGAAGGAGGACTGGTAAACTGAGAAATATGTATAGGTGGAGGTTGCACTTGACAATAGTGAAATTATTTTTAATATACTCTAGTGGATTGGGGAGAAAACATCAATAAAAATGCTTTTCATTTTCAAAGACCTTTATGACAATACATTTATCCTTACAATGCCACTGGGGGAAAGTAGACAAGTATTAGCATTTTTGCCTTGCAGAGAAACTGAAACCATGTTTGTTTGATACAACAGAAGTGTTAAGTGTCAGAGGCAGGATTACTAACCTAGTCCTTTCATCTTATCTTTCATGGGGATAGTCTTTACTGGTGAAGAGCGAGCATTATTTTTGCTGTTGCACAGTAGTGCAGGAAAACATAATTTTCCAAGGTAATTCTTTTTTTCTGATTCTTAGTGTTCACAGGCAATCTTCAGGTTTTAAGGGATGCTTGACTTACTCATAATCACAGTTCATCTAATCTAACATAGTTCCCAGTGATAAAATCTAATAATAAAAATATGGTTGCTTGCTAATTAAGTTCAGTTTACACATAGAGTGAATAGTCTGGCAATTCTGCCTGAAGAATATACTGTGTCATTCTCTTTAAATGAGAAGCCTTTACACCGCTATTAGTGATGTACTAGTTGAGTATAAAGGAGTAATTCTTGAAAAAATGAGGTGTAATTATAGAAACTGCTTCCAGTGATAAGTGACTGTGGCAGAACTGAACCAACACTGTCCCTAAGTTTACTGTCCTTGAATTTCTGCTCCCAGCAGTCCTAATTTCAGGCTGCCCTCTAGCAACATAGCTGTCTGGGAACATGAAAGAGCAGGGAGGCTGTGGAGGTGGTCTGCCAGCCCTCCTCTGGTTCTTAAACCTCATTCCAGAGGTGGTGGTGGGAAACTGAACTGAGTGTTATCAACAAAAGGTGTAATATCATACTATCTTTCCATGGCCTCCTTTTTTATCTTTTAAAGTGCAGAAGCCAAAATATTGATTGAGCGTGGAAGGACCTGTGTATAAGGGGAAGTGTGCTAGCAGTGCTGTGTGTAGCGAAAAGAAACCCGTAAGTCCTGGCAAGGTACTTAAACATCTGAATGATCTATTTCTGGACCTTTTTTTTAATTATTTTTTTTATTTTACAGCTCACTTTGATAGCTGTTAGCTGTATCTTTCTGAAATAAATATTAACAACAAAACTTCAGAAAGTCTATAGTATGAAGAATATGCTTTAGTTGTTGCAAGATTTCCTTTTAAAACAGAATAAATATGCATGCTGCAACAAAAAGGAAATGTTGTGCAGTAGATGCCAGAAAGCACTTGGAAAAAGAATGTTTCGGAAAATGCTGTCTTGGAAGTCTGCAAGAAAGTGAATTGTAAGTTTTAATAAGCACCTACCAGGATCTGTCCTGCTGCCGTGTTTGTGCTTAAATCAGTGCATGATAAAGATGTAACTGCCAAGGTGGATGATTGAATGCTGTGTCTCAGTTGGCCTGTTCACGTGGCTTTTGTTCCACTCCTCAGAGGTAATACACAAATATAAGTACACTCTAACTGAAAGGAAGCTTCAGATTCTGTCTTAGCTCCATTTAGCTATAATACAAAGGTTTCACCTTTCCAGGTGCTGTTTACTGTTTGCTTTGATTTCTGTGAGAGTTAGAGGCTGTACTAGCAAATACCATTGGCTGACAGCTTCCTGGGAAGAAATTCTTGCTTTTAGTTTCTTTGGGAAAAAGAACCAACAACATTCAGAAGACAGATCAGGTGTTTTCCCAGCATCCTTTTGGTTTTAATGCTTTTGTTTGACCTGCCTTCCACTTGCTTTCTCAGCATCTGCCACTTTCTATAGCTCATTAATGGCATTCAGAGTGGACCATGGATTGAGTCAAAGCAAAGCAAACTCAGTGGGTATTGTGATGTAGCCAGTGCTGTGTTGTGAGGCTGACACCCTTTTGTGTAAACATAACCTGGTTTCACTTCCAATTCTGCAGGATACTGACCAAAAAAACCCCAACAAACTCAAACAAAATCCCAAGATTCAAAATCAAACATCTCCCCAAATAAATAACAAAAAAAATCCCAAACCCACCCGCCCCCCTAAAACAAACAAACAAAACCCCACCTGTACTAAATGCAGAATAACTTGTTAAATGAATAGTTTGAAAGTAAACACCTTACTCTTTTAGAGATTAAGTGGATTTCCTCTCACATCCAGTAATCACCTGAAGAATAATGTGATTTGGGAAATGTTACAAGCTGAAAACTACTGCTGTACCAATTTACCTGTAACGAATATTACAGAAAATATGATCCTGGTAAAAATTACTTGAAAAAAGTCTTGGTATGTCATTTGTTTACACTATTCTAGACAATAGTTGAAGAGAAGCACAAAAGGGATTAAAGAGACTAGCCCAATTATCTAGAATTAATTGATCATACATAGGTTCAGATATTAACATATCCTTGATTTAATAAAAAAAACCAAGACCTTACAAATAAAATTGAACTACAGGTGACTTATTCCAACATTATAACTGTTCTGGTCACCAGCAGGTTATCATGCTGTTGCTAACAAATGCTATTTTTCGGTGATTACAGTTTCAATTCTGTCTGCAAATAAAACATCAACAGTCTTGCCTTGACTAGAATCTCACCTTCCAGATGACTACTGTGCCTAAAAGAAACTCTGTTAAGGTTTCCTTCTTTCTGAACCTTTGTTTTCTGTATTTATACTTCTAAGTATGCACAACAGAAAACCGTTAAGCCCTGCCAAGGCAGCTGGAGTCTTACTGTTCCCATGCAATCCCTCCCCTGACAATTGCCGCCACTCAGGTTTACTGCCCAGCACTTGGGAATTTGCCTCCCCCAGATATCCAGGTATAAGGAATCTTTCTTGTATTTACAGGGCCTTTGCATTTAGGAGCATTTTAACATGACTTTAAATTTTAAACAGAGCTGTAGTTGCCTGGATATGAAAACCTGTTTAGCCATCAAGGAGAACAATATTATGCCATTTAGTTGCTGCTTTGTAGAGCACATGCTTTTTCTTTACTGTTGCTGTTGCCTCATTACATTGCCAGTGACGATGGAGTCCATTAAACCTGTGTGAGCAAGAAAATTGAATGAACTTGGATAAATTAGATCAGCCCTCTGGTGTAGACAGTCTTAATTTGGGGAAGAGTGTCTTATAACAATTTAGATAAAGTAAACATAAGCCATCATTATCCACAGAGGAGCTTTCATTGACTTAACTAAGTCACTTTCTAAAGCTTTTTTTTTTTTTTTTTTCCCCCCTACAGTGGCACAATTCTCTTGTGTAGGGAACAACTTACTAGGTGGTCTTTTTCATGCACAACATTAAGAAACTTTTCAAAAGGTCCCTATATTATCTGTGAGGCTAGAAGAATTCAAGAACTTTTTAGACTCTTATAGCATGTTTCTTTTTTGGTTTCATAATGTCTTTTTTACAGCTGGGATGGATCTGCCCTAACTGCAGAGATAAAGGCTTACCCAGGTTCATTTCAACATAAATTCCCATGATAGGTTAAATGAGTTACCTGTTGGTGCTGTGTGGATTATAATTTCAGATTTAGACATCTAAAGCTGAACTCAGAAACTGTTGCTGTGGTCTAACTGCCTAAATAGCTCATGTAATAGGAGTTCTGGCAATCAATTCCTATTTGGGGTAAACATTTAGTTTTAAAAGCAAAATATAATTTTAATTTTTAAAGCATTGTGTGGTTATCACTGTTCTTTACGCATTTTATCCACAAGCTTTTTTGAGATGCATATCATTTTAAATTGAAATCTACTTCAAACTTACTTCTAAGTTAGCTTAGTGCAGTAAAGAAAATATGTTAAAATTATGATTATTGTGCAATATTAGCATTTTTAGGTCCTACATGATCTCAAACTTGTAGGACTTAGTTACGCCAAATAGTGAATTAAAGCTGCTTGGCTTCTTGTAAAGGTTAGCACAAAATGACAGAATTTTAGCTTGTTCAGTTATGGTGTATAAAAGAGGCAGTCCAAGCTCTTTTTCAGAAGAGCTTTTTTTTTTTTTTTTTTTTTTTTTCTCCTCGATAATGAAGTAATGAAGTAGTAGCCCCTGTACCGTTGTAAGAATATTAGAAGAATTTTTGTAGGGTGAATACTTATAGAATCATAGAAGTTATTGGGTTGGAAGGGGCCTCTAAAGGCCATCTAGTCCAGCTCCCCTACAACAAGCAGGGACATCTCTAACTAGCTTAGGTTGCTGAGAGCCCTATCAAGCCTGACCTTGAATGACTCCAGGGATGGGGCCTCCACCACCTCTCTGGGCAACCCATTCCAGTGCTCAACTACCCTCATATTAAAGAACTTCTTCCTAATGTCTAACCTAAGTCTATCCTTTTCTAGCTTAAAACCATTACCCCTTGTCCTGTTGCTACAGACTCTCAAGAACAGATCTCCCCCTGCCTTCTTATAGGCCCCTTTCAGGTACTGGAAGGTCACTGTAAGGTCCCCTGGGAGCCTTCTCTTCTCCAGGCTCACCAGCCTGAATTATCTCAGCCTGTCTTCACAGGAGAGGTGCTCCAGCCCTCTAATCATTTTCATGGCACTTCTCTGGACATGATCCAACAGGTCCATGTCCTTCTTGTGCTGGGAGCTCCAGAGCTGGATGCAGTACTCCAGGTGAGGTCTCACCAGGGCAGAGTAGAGGGGCAGAATCATCACTCTTGATCTTCTTTTGATGCAGCCCAGGATGTGATTGGCCTTCTGGGCTGCCATTGCATATACTTGCATGATTTTTTTGTTGTTGTTGTTAATCCATTTTCAGTTTCCTACAAACTAGATGGTATGAGGTAATTACATTCAGATGCAAAAAATAACCACCATCAACACACAGTCACAGCAAAAGGTCCATAATGTGCTAAAACCAATTTAATTGTTCAGATGTGTAATGCCTATATGCATCTGAACTAACAAGAAAAATATTGTACTGTGCACTTAGAAAGTATATAATCAAGTTTGGGGTTTTTTGTCTCTTTTTTTTTTTTTTTTTCCTTCTCCCCCCCTGAGAAAAAGAGATGTTCTTACAAACATCCATTGCTTGAAAGATTCTCCTGCCTTACAGGAGAAGTAAAGATAAGAAACCTGACTGTAAACAGTAGTATAACTGGAAACAAGCTGAAATTTGTTGAGACTGCTGTGTAGGATATGTGTGTGTACATAATCTGAGGCAAAGAGAAAGACAGATGATGATGCTTAGGATGAATTAATTTTTATTGTAGATATTTAATTTGTAAAGTGTGTTTTTTCAGTTATTTCTAAGTGTTTTGTTTTAGCTGAGCTACAGAACATAAAAGCATAACTTTTGGAATATATTGAAACTAGAGTCGAACTTCTGCAGTGAACTTCAAATGGGTGAGCAGCTCTGCTTACCTAAAGACCAAAGTGCTGAATATGTATTTAGTTGTTCAACCAAAGAATTCTGCAAAAATCATGAAGTAAATCTTCTGAGAGAAAAGTCTTAACTTGCACATTGGAATACCAAATATTTGTTCTAAAGGGGTATAGGGCTGTTCCTGAAAAAATGTAATTTTATTTTATGGACCTTTAAAACTTTATCTGTCATCCAAATAGTTTATTTTCTTTGAAATTTTACAGAGCTTGATGTGAATTTTTTGAAAATCCTACAAATAATTAGGTTTCAAATGATATGCCTTATAACTGTTGTATAAACATATACTAATAGCAGGCAGATTTCTGTGATACTGACACACCTGTAGCATACCTTTACTAGTTGTAAAATTAGATCGTTCTGAACCTGAAAGTACATATGAGTTGAGCGTAAAAATTTATATAGAGTAAAATTTGCAATCGTATATGAAGGGAAAAGCTTATACATCTTATTTGAATATTTGTATCTCTTTCAATTTACTAGTTGGCATTTTGGCATCATATTCTGGCTAGGAATGCACTTTAATACTACCTTAAGTCCTGAAATTGTATAAAAATACTATCTGATGTAATAGCCATATGTAGTTCACTTAAAAATCTTCTTCACAATAGATGGATCTGTCTAAAAATCATAAGAAAAGGCTACTTGTCTACATAAACTGGAGCTATCAATTCCATAACTACCTTGCAGGTTAATGGACTAACATTGTTTAATCATAGAATCACAGAATGTTAGGGGTTGGAAGGGACCTCAAAAGATCATCAAGTCCAAGCCCCCTGCCAGAACAGGATCACCTAGACCAGGTCACACAGGAATGCATCCAGGCGGGTCTTGAATGTCTCCAGAGAAGGAGACTCCACAACCTCTCTGGGCAGCCTGTTCCAGTGCTCCATCTCCCTCACAGTGAAAAAGTTTTTCCTTATGTTTATGTGGAACCTCCTATGCTCCAGCTTGCTCCCATTACCCCCTTGTCCTATCACCGGACATCACAGAGAAAAGCCTGGCTCCACCCTCCTGACACTCACCCCTTACATATTAATACATTTGTAAAGCAAATGTTTTGCTCTCTAAACATGTTTAATGCACTATTCAGAATAAAAGAAGCATGACTGATACTGTCATATAAGTAGTAGAAAATATACTGTAGTTGCTCTTAGAAGATGCACACTTCTGCTGAAGGAAGCTAGAGATGACCTATTTAAATTTTTGTTTCCAGGTACTTTAATGGGTTTTAAGTAGGCAGATAAATCAGCAAAACTGAAAATTAGCTATGTTTGTGTTACTGTGTTTTCAAAACAACTTCTGAAATGTTTTCAAATTGTTTTGAAATGCTCTAGATTTATGCATTTCGAGTGAGATGGATTAGTGATTTGACAGTTACCAATGAGGTTATTCATTGAGGGAAGAAGAGGGAAGAAGAACAATTAGGTACAAAGTACAGTGCTAAACATTCAGGATTGTTGCTTATGGGCAGTGCCTGTTGTTCTAACCAACCTAGTTTTTCAAATGTTGTTTGTCACAACTGTTTGCTGGATGTTGACAATATATGTGCTATTTTTCTTTACTTTTCATTCTTACCTTTGTGCTTCATTGTTAAAAGCTTCTTCACCTTGTCCTTATCTTTGTATCTCCCTTCTGTCAGCAGAGCAGATGTACTAGAGGCTGAGGAGATGTGGCAAAGCTAAACTTGGTTATTTAGCAAGATGAGTAGCACAGCTGTTTGTGACAATAGTTTCATCTTTGGATAATAGAATTTCATTAAAAGTAAAATATGAAAACATTAAATTGGTACCATATTGTTTCAGAGGGAAGGAAAAGACTGGAGAGTTCTGAGAAAATCACAAGGTCCCTTTGCCAAATGTCACATGTCTAAGATTGCAGACCATTGTTCATGTTGTACTTTTTAACCTGCCGTGGCATTAAAATTCAAAATTAAATGTGTCATAATTAAAATGAGATACTTATTCTCTTTTCTTCTGGGTATTTTTCCCCGCAACAGATTATGTTTAAGTGTCTATTCTGGTTTGGCAAATGTTATATACATACAGAGCATTTTTATCTTATGGAGGGATAGAGGTAGCTTTGCCTGGCAGTTTCCCTGTTGTTTTTATAGTACAATGAGGCTAGGAGGTTAGAGGACAACTTTGTTTTTTTTTTAAAAAAAAGTAGTCATTAATAAATTGGCATTTAAATAACTGAATTGGCCTTTTCAAGTCTGATTTAGTTCACAGTCAGAATTAAGGTCAACAAGATAGTTCCGTTCTTGATAATATTGGCAATATTACAGTCTTTTCATAAATTGAGCTTTTTGCCATAACTGCTTGTTTGGCAACCAGTGTTCTCCAGATTCCAGTTAAGTAGTTAATTTGTCACAAGATATTTTTTTTTCCCTGTTTGTTTTTTTTTTGTCTGTAGCTAGAGCTTTTGAAGTATACTTAGATTTAGAACAATAGAGGTGTGGGGTTTTTTCAGCACAGTAATTAATTAAGTACAAACTTAAATTAACTTTTAAATGATCTGCTGCAACCTGCAGATACTTCTTCTTGGCCTTGCTTGTGTGATTCAGATACATTATGTTGGTTCCCCATCTTTTTGTCATTCTCTGGTCAGCACGGTTTACTATGCAGAGCTGTAAGAGATGTAATTCTCAACCTGTGATGGCTGTAAATCCTTAAAGCCCAAACAGCTTCACACCCTGTTCCATGTGAAAGCACTGGATTTCTGTGTCTGATTTATGTAATTCATACAAAATTCATACCAAAAAATGTCTGATTTAAGTAATTTAGTATCATTTCCTTTATTGGTAAAACCTTTTGATGTCACCTTTCTTAGATGCCGTAAAAGCTACATTCACAGTACTTTTGAACAGTTTATCCAGGAATTAATGAAATTTAATTTCAATAGCTAATGATGTAAGTACATTTTAATAAATTAAATTGCATTCTGTTTTGGTGTGTGTTCTGTTGTGTAGTGTTTTGGTAGTATATTATACCATCAAATCTGTACTTTGCCAGTTTGTGATAATTAAATCATGTGCTGATCTAAATCATTGTTAGAAAGAGCCAAAGGTATAGCACTACTCTTGTAAACTATCATTGTTTATCACAAAATGAGAAGCAGCAACTGAATCTGATTCACATTTCTTCAAAGGATTTGTGAGTTCATATCTCTAGGAGAATCCTCAAGTGGTTTCTAGTGGCATAAAAAAATATAAGTCCTTTCACAACAGCAAAAGTGAGGACAGATAAGTTGTCAAAGGTTAACTCTTTGCTTTTGTGGCAGAAGAGTAGATATGCCTTAAATTCATTCCTTTTAAGATTCTTTTGCTTTGTCCTGATCAAGAGTTTGATGCGGATAGTTTTATGGTTATATACCTTATTAGAATGCCACAATTTTTTGAGGGTGATACACTTGAGGTTTCATCATGATAGCTGTTTCAAGGCTGTTACAGTCAGCTATTTGTCGAAGAATGCTGAAATAATTATTAGTATTTGTTCCTGAATTCCCTCAATGGACACAGTCCCATAGCTCCTTGCTATGAGGTGGATTAAACTTCTTTCTCCAGGAAAAGCAAGAAAACAGAACACTGCTTCTGTCAACCTGGCAGAAAACGGCTAAACTTGCTTTTTTTTTGTGGAGTGTGAAATCTATGGCTTGTCTGTGCTAAAGATAAGACAGGAAGGCTGTGGTAGGGTTTTGGGTTGGCTTGTTTCTTGTTTGCTTTCTGCAGTGGGAAAGAATTGTGATTGCTCATTGTCCAATGGCCCGAGGGGAATCGTTGTGTTGGCTTCCCCCTGCAGAGAATCTACACTGTCTATTTTGTCTCAGTGATGGGTAGCCCTGGTTTGTTTATTCTTGCCTGCTGAGAAGGGAGGAAGATAGGGAACTGAACGGTTTGCATGACCTTAGCTGAAGAGGAAAAGTTTCCCAGTTTTTGCTGTTGCTGGAAACATTGCATGAAGAGCTGTTACCTCCTTCTGCTGGGAAAGGAAGATGTCCTCCAGCTCTGAATTCAGGAATCTGCACTTTCATTTCTGTAGACTTGTTTTCTGAAACTTTATCTAATGGATGTCCTGATTCAAGGATTCAGGGCAACAAATGAAATTGAGCCTTTTTTTTCTAAACTCAGATCACCAACATACAATTTCAGTAACTGTCCAAAATAGTGTCAGTGAAAGTGGTGTGTCTGAGCTTGGTAGGTCTTCTTGCTGGTTTGCTTTGTTCCTTTTTAAATGATCTTGAACAGTGTTGGGTACCTCCATTTGATAATAGACTTTGTTCTGGATTCTTTTTGTGCAATAACTGCTTAGGATATGAACATCACTGTAGTTTTATCACATTCTGTTTTGTAAAAAGCTAAATCTGTATAAACTGGTGAATTTTACTGAGTTGATGTCTTTGAGTCAAGATACATTTGGAGAAGGAAAAAAAAATACTGGCAAGGTCACTGATGGCCTCACAACACATGATAAAGAAAGGAGCATTCTTTTAGGCCATGGGAAATTGAACTGTCTCTCTTCACTTAGTAAAAATAAATTCCTTAATAACAAATAGCATATTGTTATCCTAAGATTTTTAAGCTTATAATAAGTAACAATATTAAGAGGGTACCAAATAGAAGGCTTAAGACAAAGACACAGCATCCCAGGTGTGTCTCACCATGGCTGAGCTGAGGGGAAGGGTCATCTCCCTCCACCTGCTGGCAATGCTCTCTGCCTGATGCAGCCCAGGATGCAGGCATTAAAACGTTATTTTAAGTTCTTGCTACAGCCACTGTCTGCTGTAGTATCACCTGCATGTGCCTCTATTCATTCTGTAAGCATTCAGGAAGAGTCTCACTGATTAAGCTGCACTGGCTTTTTGAAAATCAGACCACATTGTATACAATATCTTAGAAATATAATCGAGATGGAGATTAAAGATATCGAACAACTGGATATTCATACACAAGATCATATAAAAAAAAGTGGATAAACTACTAGAATTTACAGACTAAAAATATATACTGTTGTGTGACACGGCAATTATTTTGGAAAGATGTATTTTACACACTATTACTATATTTACTACTGCTATGTTTGTGGAAAAAGCAATAAATAAAGCAGGGATAGATTCTCCTTTTAAAGAGAGAGATTAGCTCAGGTGTTCAGGTAAGAGAACCATTAACTTTATTGTAATTCTATCCACGAAGATCTAGAATCACTGCATTTCTTGAAAACATCTCTTTATTGTCTGTTAACGCAGACATTAAAGCAGCTGAATGAGGCTCACTTTCTCCATTCTCCTTCCCTGAGGGCTGGTTTATTCTTTTCCACCCCCGCCATTTCTTCCAAAAAGCACCAAAACACTTCCCTCTTAAATGAGTTCTAACAGGGGATTAAAAAAGAAGAAAATTAAAGAAAACAAACTCAAACAATAATGAATAACGGAGAAAGAAAGATTTTGTTCAGTATTTGCCAGTACTTTAATAATCATTTTCAGGCCTCTCAAATCTTTAACATGGTCTTAGCTTGACCAATTTCTATTCTTTAGTGATCAAGTATAACAACCAAATTTTTACATTAGTGTAATCATTAAGTAATGTGGTTTTTTTTTTTTTTTGTCAAAAACCTAACAGCTGAAGTTCAAACTTTTCCAAAATGTGGGGATTTCTGTAAGAAGTTATATGGAGGGATTGTACTCTATGCCTTTCAGTACCTCTGAAAGTCCCAGTTTACCAAGCAAAAGTTTTCTTCCATGTCTTTTTTTTAATGAAGTGTAGGGAAAACATTTCTAAAGCTCATCTACAAAGGTGCGTATCACAGATGTGGCATAAAAGTTAAAGAAAAAAATTAAGGAAAAATGTAGTCCAATCATTTGCATAGAATAAAGTGATTCTTCTTTCAAATATATAGTTATTTTGGACTTTCAATGTAGTCATTCTGGCTTTAGGATTAAATTAAATCAACTTCAAAATTTACTTCCAAATAAGCTTTCTGTGATAGCCTCAATGTGTCAAGGTATATAATTTGTATTGTATGTTCATTTTTTGATAAACTTCCATGATAAAAGTGGTATGACAGGTATTTGGGAAGGAAGTTCAAACCTGATGTTTAGAAATACTTTAGACGTGATATTTCCTTTTTGAACCA
Organism: Coracias cyanogaster; assembly: GCA_033124195.1. Classification (NCBI taxonomy): domain Eukaryota; kingdom Metazoa; phylum Chordata; class Aves; order Coraciiformes; family Coraciidae; genus Coracias; species Coracias cyanogaster. Next base: position 43,721 of record JAVSBS010017336.1, on the reverse strand, counting down.
GTGTAATCGCTGATCTGGACACAAAGCACTGGGTAATTATTGGATGAAGCTAACTCACATGTGCATGTCTTGCAAAAGCTCATGCAGAATACATACATTATGTTTAAGTAAATATGTATCTGTTACAATGGAAGGGAAAAGACCATCTTCTGACTAATGGATGTTTATTCTGTTATTGTGAAATTAATGAAGAGGATGGCAAAGCTGCCATGGACTTCATTACCCCAAGGTTTTGCTTGGCTAAAGTACCAAATAATTTTGACTGAGGCACTTCAGTTGAGCTAAGTGATTAACACAGGGTCTTTGCTTGTCTGACTGCCCTCCCAAATGCTCCTTTCTCTTGCTAAGTATCAGGAAAGGGCCACAGAGGAAGATTTCCTCACGGACTCTGTATCCTTCCTATCTGGATGAATCTCAGATGTGCTAAGTAGGGCACATGACCTCGGGTGCCCAGCCGGGACACCTGCTGCCCAGGGCCTCTTGCCAGTAAGAGACTTGCCACTGGTGGATTCCCTTTGCTGCTGTCCCAAGAAAGGTGTAGTGGGGATTTAAAGGAGCCTTGTGATGCATTGCAGAGCTGTTGCTAGTTTGTGCCTCTGAAGTTGCTTCAGAAAATATCAGTCTCCTGTTTTCCCTCCTGTGCATATGTGCGTGACGAGCTTGCTCTGTACAGCTAGACGGTGGAGCAGCCCTTCTACAGAATGAAGGGACTTGCATGTAGACCTACTCGACTTTAGCTTGTAAGATGGGTGTTTTGTTAAGCAGTTAGTACAAAAATTCTGCATATAGCAATGTCAAAAAGTATGAGAAACTGAATACTAAATTAAGTATTGCATATTCTTCACCAGCAGTATAAGGCAGGATTCATCCATCACCAGTTGCCTCCAGATTTCTGGCACCCCTTTAGCTGCGCTGATGCAAAAGGTTGTGCTGCCACATGGTGAACTGGATAGGAATTTTTTCAGGATTAAAAATAACAAAAAAACGCTGTGGACATAAAAGGCAACACTGGATAGGAATGAACAGTTAAGATTCACTTAAGCTATTAATTCAAATGCAGAAAGGGATGTTGATCTAACTCTATTTTGATGAAGTGATTAAGTTACCTGACAAAGATGCTGTCGTATTTCCGGAAGGTGGTCTGCAGGGAGGGATATTTGGTGTAACAAAATGGATAGAATATTGCTATTGGTTATATTATATCTTCACTGATAGTTATTACACTGTATCCAATTTTTCTCTTTCCCAAAAAGATCCACCATACCAGACTGAAGCAATATAGAAAACAGAACTAAAAAGTTAATGGCTATAGCACAATTTTTATTTTTATTCTACTATTAACTACTCCTGAAATGGCATCAAATTTTATGCTTCAGCATGTGAAGTACTTAACTCTGATGGCTGGAGGGACATACTTTAAATTCCTTTGGAGTGTTTGTTTTCGCTGAATAATACCATCCACCTCTACAGATTTGGAGAATAGGAGCTGAAAGAATAAAGATAGCAAGCTAACTAAATCAAGGGATGTATCTCATGGTGAAGACTTCAGAAAAACATTCCTAATTTTTCCATTTCTCTGTCCATATTTAAAACAAGGATATAGAAGTTGATCAGAATTGGATGCATATGAATATTATAATTTTTCTACAATTGTGAGCATCCATGCTTTTAAAATCCGTGTATCTAGGTATTCTATAATATAAAATGTAATATGAAATCATACACTGTGATAACAGATGTATCTTAAGTCTGGTTTCATTCCTGATATATCATAACCTTTATTCAAAATAATAAATCTGTTCTCATTCAGAAGGGAGATTGCATGAAATATATTTTAGAAGAAGGGGAAAAACCTTGTCTTATCTTGAACAAACTCCATGACATCCAATCAACCAAAATAAAATCAAGGCTTAAAAAAAATTGTGCTTACAATCAACTTACAGCTTCAGGTTTCCATTTCTGTTTTTACTGAGTGAAGCTCTCAATGTGTACCCCACATACTTATCCGGAGGAAAACACGGAATTTAGGTATGGTTAGGTGGGTGTTAGTAAATTCTCCTAATTTATCAGGTTAAAAAGCACACCAGGACAGATTCATTCTGACAACCGCCTCACCTTTGTTCTGCCCTGTGCATGCAAGTAAAAGAACTGAAGTACATCACAAGACCTTCAAAAGTCCTGTGCTGGCTTTTCCATATAAGATCTCACACTTAGAGGATCCTCCAATCCTAGCAGCACCTAAGTAACAGAAAAGTTCAGAGTGCACTTTAGGCACCATAGCTTTCTCTTGCTGTTATTGTAAACTTCTTTGCTATGCTTCTTTCTGCTTGCAGCCACATGCAAAAAAAGAATAGTATAATTTATACCTTAATTCTTTTTCTTATCAAGGAATTATTATGTAAATCCAATATTTTTCCAGTTATTTTCAAAAACTATTATTAATTTTCTAAGCAATTATTTTTGTATGGAAACAGTGCATTCTAAAAAGTCTTACGTAGAAATAAAGAAAGCAAACATCATTGGGAAAAAAATTATTTAAAGCATAAGCAAGGAGATCATGAGTAGCACATGTAAATCTAGGTTTTCTGGATCTCTTTTCAGCACAGACCCCATCTATGAGCTAATATTCCCTACAATTTCTCTCCTGCAAGATCTTTACTCTCTTCTCAAAGAATCCTTGCATTTAGCCCTTTTCCCCCAACTATGGAACAGCCAAGAGGAAGCATATACTGTCATTGCTTGCCATCTTGGAATAAGATTTGACTGACTAGCTGCTGGTATAATAAAGTAGAAAATTACTGCTTTCATGCTACAGTCCCTGCTTCTGTTGGGAGGGCATTGATTTGGGCTGTCTCCTAGTAGCATACCATCACTTTTATGTAATATATAGGAATGAAATTATCTTTTGGATCTCTTATGTTTTCTGATCTGGTTGGAATGGGCCAGTGCATACAAAAATTATTGGTGACAAAGTGATGAGTAGTAGGTGGCTGGAAAGAAGAAATTGCATATGTCTCATTTCTTTAGGAAACATAAAAATATTACTCTGATTACTTAGAATAGGTTCATATAGGCAACATGTATTTTTAACAGCTGACATTCTTTAAATATGTTTTTAGTGGTGAATTTCTGTATTAAGAAGCTGCATGTATTGCATTACTGTATTTACTGAACATAGCAGCTCTAGAATAAATATATCGTTGATCAATATATCATGTACAAAAAGCATTTTGGTTTCTTATCAATGCAGGAAGGAATGCAGGAAGGGTAAACTAGTGAAATGGAAGATGTGTTATTAAAGAATTTTATTTAAAAGAGCACATGCGCACATAGACGCTCCTCTTGTTCTAGAATAAGAATACCAATCCACTGGAAAAAGTTGAATTAGAAAAAAAAAGTGCCTATTTTGCATTCATTTAACTGGAGTGGTTTGTAAGCTATCTTAAATTAAGGACCATAGCCTTTTGAAAAGAAAAAGACAGGCTTCTTCTGGGCCTAATTATAACACTCAGTCATGCCCTGGCATGTATTTTTTTAAACTATTCTTGATTCATCAAAAAATGCTTTAGTGCTAACAGAAACAGGGGCGAGAATGGGAGATTAGTTACCTAAAGTGAATTTCAACATCAGCTCACATAGTACTTCAAAAAGGTTTGAAAATTTGATATGACTACTTACTTTCTTCTGAATTAATTAACATCTAGACCTCACCAAGAATTAGATGTGTCATATGGAACTGTTAAAATTATGCCAGTCATATTAATTCTGAAGAACAACTGGAAGGTAAAAGCAACATCATGATTGGTCTACAATGCAAAAGAGCATTAGGTCACCAATCTAACAAATGTTTAAACCTGTGCAAAGTTCAAAACTGCCTACTGAGATTTCAAATCAAATTCAGCCACTTCAGTCCCTGATTCAAGGGATCTGCTGTAATGTGAGGCTTTAAATATATAAACTTTGTTGTAGGTAATATAACATTGTATTTCAAAATATAATTCTAAGTAGCTAAACAATGAGAATATTTTGTTGTTCATGTGATATTTTTAAACTACGTACCATGAAAAACATGCTTGGTGCTCAGCAGATACAGAAAGAGACAAATCAAGTCCCAAGTAATTAATAAAATAAGCTACATACATATTTCAGAGAAAAGATACATGGTGAAACAGAATCAGTTACTGATAATAGTGGATATACTGTGAGTGAATTTAGAGGCTTTATCTGATTTTCTTTTTTTAAGTATTAAATTGCCATTTTGTTTAGGTTCATTGATGCTACTGGCTGTTTCAGCCTCAACATCATAAGGATTGAAGTGTTCTTAGCAACAGTGATTAAAGCGCATTCTCTCTCCTCTTACTGTTGTACTATTTTGAGCCTGTGGATGAATACATCCCTCTCTTGTCCTCATAGCATTTCCAAGGTATTTAACTGCATGTTTATCATAGTTCTGAAAAAGATGAATGGATATAGCATTTTGCCAATAATGTATATTGTCCTCCTAATAATATATGTTTCATTTGTGTTACTTGATCTTCCAGCTATAGGATTCAAATGGAGTATCACATCAAAATAACGCATTATTAAATTTATTATAAATAATATGAAATTTATTTAAAAACATAAAGCCAATTATTATCCTGTTGCTGTACAGATACGGTCTGATCCATATATGCTTCATAAGGCATATGTGTTATGGAACCAGGAGAGAAAGACATACTTAGTGTGGGAAGCCTGATGAAATTGGTGAGAACATCTTATGTGACATGTTGCCCACAGCATAAAGCCACGCTGTGGGCACAGTCCTATTAAACTGGATTCATTCTGCCTGGATTCTGTCAATGCTATGTTTCAATCATTAGTGGACTTAATTTTTTCCCTACTTGCCTCAGAAGGTTGAAAGAAAATGTTGACTTGGCATCCCTGAACAATTTAAGCTCAATGACCTTTCTTCTCTTTAAAAGTGCTGTTAGCCAGCTCAGTGGGCAAAGATCATGTACTCTGTGATCTGCCTTTTTTATGCCAGTCAATGAAAGCTTGGTTTTCAATTAATCACTTATTCAACAAAAATAACGCTTACAGTGCTGTCTTGCATATGTTCAACCTAGTTAGTTATATTCCATTGTGAAATGTCCTAATTGTGAGACAGCTACAAAAAAGTTATCACAAACTTTCTGTAAAGCTTGTCTTGCCACTACAAATATACTTTGTCTGGATTCAGGACAGATGGTAACTATAATCAGTGTTAGCTGTATTTTGATGTTAGTAGATGAAGGATAGACAGCAGCTCTCCTATCCATCTGTCTTTCTGAGGACATATCAGACCTGATCATGCGTTATTATTTGCTTTGCTAAATGCTCTTGCAGGTATCTCTGAAGGGGACCAAAAAAAGAAAAAAAAAAAAAAACCAAAAAAAAAAACCACCAAAAAAACTTCCTCTGTTGAACTCTTTAAGTAAGGAGTCATGAACAAATTATTCTGTCCTCAGTCAATGTATACATTTATCCACTGTAAGGAACAGGTCCCTTGCTAGCATATACTTCCTATACAGCAATAAGAACATTGATGTGTTTGTGCCGTCCTGGGGCAAAAGCCTATAAATACAAAAAGAGTAAAAACTACTTGTGTTGTACACCAGAAAGATTCAGGTGATGGTGGCTACTGGACGGAATGTGGAAAAAGGTTGTAGTGACAAAGACACACATGTCACTTGAAAAAACAAATTACCAAACCAGATAAGTTCAGCCAGCAATCTAGTCTTAGATTTCTTGTAGATGCTTTTGTAGCAGTAGTTGCTAGTGGCAAATCCTCTTACGTGCAGACTGCTGCAAGATTGTCTGATCTTGCACATGACCACAGTTAGATATTCTGTATTCTCTTTCCCAGACAATAGCAAAGCTGTCTACGGAGCCACAGAGGTGTTAGGCAACAGGGCAGTTCAAACAACACTACACCGGCCTCAGCAACCATCTCAAAACAGATAGCCTTCTCTTCTGTTCTGTACATAAGCACACACAGGATATCCATTGCATGTAATGCAAAATTAAATTATTTTTCTCTGACTTCAAGGCATGAAATGTTATGGGCTCAGAATACAAAGAAGCTCCTCATGCTGTAGCACAAGGGGTGAAGATGGCAGTTCTATGACAGCTGTGATGAAGCAAAATAGCATGGGAAGATTGAAGTTCATCTGCAGTATTATAGAATGACTGCTTGTATAGGCATAAAAAGCTATAGAGCGGTATACAATCGTGTACTCTTAAGTGTGTATGCATACACATCTTTATGCATGAACACATAGAGTTCTCCTTGCAGAGTAGAAAAGATAAAGAAACAAGAATAAGCACAGCTATCTTAAAACAGTTTTGAAAGGCATCCATGTACTTTGGGTATGAGAACTGCTTAAGAATCAGCCTGAAGAAGTGCAACTTAGAAACCTGAAGGTTAAACACATAGACAAGTTTAAATACCCTCAGGTACCCATAATATGCTAATTTAAAATAATAATGCTTCAACCAGCAAATATTCAATAGCTGATGAGACAGATCATTTCATTGTGAAGTGAACTTAATAAAAATGTTCTTTGAGAAGCTAATTGCCTACTGGTAAACTGCTGTTTAAGTAATACTTGCTGTTGCAAGAGAATTAATAATAACATCCTACACCACTCCCAGTGTTTTTAAGATTCCCAGTGTACTGTATGTGATAATGTATTATGCAGGTAGAATTTTTTTTCTGTATTGGATGGTGATGTGTATAACTATATTGTCCTTTGAGAGTAGCTCACATGCAGTTGCTGGTATCGCACTGTTCAGCAGCCTGCTGCAGATAAGAATGAGTGATGATGCCCTAGATTTTAATGGAAATTTTAGAGCGCATGCAGCGGTAGGGTGCAGTCTTCAGCAGAGAAAAACGAGCTGACTTGCAGGCATGAGGGGTCATCAAGAAAGATAAAGAAATAGGACATATACTTGAGGCTAGGCAAGGCTTTTAAAGGATATTATGGAAATGAGGAAGAACTAATTTAATTTTAATAACGTCACTCCATTTAACTTTAAAATACAAGGTCAAGGTACCATGTTTTTTGTAATGATTAAAGATTTGGGATGTTCTTTTTGTTGGAACAGTGGAATGTTTACGTGGTAAAGACTGAATATGACAAGGAATTGAATTTGGAAGCATCAGAATTATGTAGTGGCTCTCCCCAAAACCACATTGGAGAAATTTGATCATATCTTTTATTTTCATCCTGGTGGTCAAATTTCCTTAAGAAGCTTCTCTTTAAAGTTAGCTTGATCCCTAAACAGTACTATATTTTGTTTTTACATAAAGTCTATGAAAACTTCATTAATGTAGCCAATCTGAAAACATCTCCCTTTACAGTAAAATCTCAATGCTTCCATTCTTTGTGAAATCTGATTTACTGATTTGATATGAGACTTTACAATGCCTCTGATTTGTGATATTGTAAGGACTTTTTGAAATCATGATGAATTGGTCAAAGTTTCATTCCAAAACCTCATGCAAATGTTTTATTTTTAATGAGAAAATATGATGCTGTACCTCTCCTGCATAAGCACATAAAAATAAAAGCTGGGCTGAAAATTTTCCAGATAGGCTCATCTTAGAAGGGTGGGACAGCATAGGTATGGGGAAACTTTTTAGCTATGCTTACTTCATTTCCTTTCTAGAGACAGAACAAATTCTGAATGCATCTTATTGTAAAAAAAAAAAAAATAAATGTGCAAGGTATGAATGGCAAGTTCCCTTTCTAAAGCAATACATTCACTACCTGTGGAGTCTTTCACAGAACCACCTGCACAACAAGGCTACTGTAGTGGAGGGTGTTTTGTGCAGCTCTGAGTGGTCTACAGTTCATACCTGAGACAGCTGGTAGTTTGTCTGTGTCTGCACTGTCCTATAACTGTTGTTACAACTGCCTAGCAGATTCATCTGGAGAGGCTTTAACCATAACTTTGTTTAATATGAATTGCAATTACTTAGTGTAATCAAGTGCTCCTGACCAGATCTAGTGAGTAAAGGGGTAGGTTATCTTTTCTTCCCTTTGAATCAGCCTGTTTTTCAAAGCAGCCATACTCCAAAGCCTAATAATAATAGCTTTTTTTTCCTCCTGCTATTCTTTATTGTGTGCTAATTTTAACTATGACTGTCAGCAGACTGTCACCCACGTTTTATGAAAAACCCCTCTAGCTCATAGGAGTTTCAAGCCATAGCTACCACATTATTTCATTCATGCCTCTATGTTGAGCATAATAGGTCAGCAGTGGTGCAAAGCAGTGTGTAATACTGGCTATTCAGTCCAATACAGGTTCCCTTGATTAGCTGTAGTTTGTCAGACTCTGCTTTCACATTAATCTTTTTAGCCAAAAATGGGAAGTGCAAAGATAAGCATGGTAACTCTAAGAAGTTGGTCGGATGTTTTTCAAACATCCCAAAAATTTTGAAATTTGACAGAAGCTTATTTATTTTGATTTTACTAGTCCTCTCTTAGTCTTCAACCTCAATACCAAGGTTGTGATGTAGATCTCTTCTATAAAAGGGGGGGCGGAGTGGGGAGAAATTGTGTTTTGGGACAGGAGAGGGAGATAGAAGATAAGTAGAGCAGGCCTGCCAGTCAGACAGAACCTGTATGAGACTGAGTATTGTGGTGTTATGGCACGCACCTAAGCTTAGTTCTTATTTTTAAAACATTTCTGTCATAATTATAGTAGTCTCTTTTTTTTTTTTCTTCTGTGAAGATGCTAGTGCAGTCAAGGGTAGGGGAGGATTGCTTGCACTGTCTTCAAACACCTGTGAGCAGATTTATAGTCACCTGCTATGGGACCATGCTTCTGTTAAGGACAACTAGTCCTAGCTAATATTTTGGGTTTTATTTTTTTTTAATTATTTTTCTACTTAAATTATAGGCTACTTTTCAGAAAACAACTTTATGCTGTCTATCTAGGGAGCACTAGGAAAATTAACAGGAATGGCTGAGAGAGATGATGGTTCTAAAGACAAAACTTAATAGATGCATTTAGCAGAAGGAGGTAAAAAAAAGGGTCTCTGAGATTCTTTTTTTTAAAAAAAGGCTTGTAAAATTATGTACTGTGTTTTTTTCTTACGAAATAAAGCCCACTATGTATCAAACCAGTTGAGTAACAGAACAAGGGACAGGAGTTTAAACATTTTAATAGCAAGAGTCAGAGGTCAGCGCAGAAATGAAGATAACCAAGAGATGCCAGCAATGCCAAACATCAGGCTGCTTTATATTTTTAATTAGCTCCGTTCCAGGAGGCGTTCCAGGAGGTGCCTCCATTTCAGAGGAACACACGTTGAAAAACGCCAGGAAACAGGTACTGATAATGGCAACACGCCTCCCTTCTTCTGTGACCAAACATGGAATTCCGGGGATTTAAAACCCGCTGTAACCAGGCCGAGCAGCCCCGGGGAGCGGGCCTGTCCCCCGGCAGCTCTCGGCAGGCCGAGGCGGCTCCCCGGGCCGCGGCAGCTCTCGGCGCCCCGAGGGCTCTGCGGGGGCCCTGCCAGCCCTGCTCGCCCGGGCGGGACCGGCTGGGGTTGCCACCCAGGCAAGAGCCGCCCTCAGGGGAAATGCGGCGGCCCAGATGAAGGTCCCGCGCAAGCAGGCAGGTGTCCAGGTCTCCGGCTGCAGAGGGTGCCGGAGCCTGGCCCTGGCCAGGGAGGGTGATGGAGACAAGCCCTGTGTTTGGTGCGAAGGGGAAGGATCTGCTCTCCCTGGGGGCCGAGCTGAAGGAGGAGGTGGAAAAGCTGAGGACCGTGAGGGAGTGTGAGAGAGGGACTGGTGGAGCCGTGCCCTACCTTCCCTGAGGCAAGGGCAGCAGCTGGAGGTTCTAGGAGAAGGAGAGGAGACCCTTCCTTCTTGCCACCAGGTAAAAGGAGAGGACCTAAGAGCTGGGGGGAATGGAAACAGGTCCCTCCTCGGAGAGGCAGGAGAGTCCACTCCCGGCCTTCCTCCCCTGCCCCGGCTGCCATTGTGCACCAGGTGTGGAGCCCTGGAAATTGAGGGATAGGCAAATGAGGGTGGAGATGAAGCTCCATCAGGGGGGTGGACCAAGGTGAGTCAGTCCCCCCTACCCATCAGGACTACTTCTATTAAAAAAAAAAAAAAAAATAATTGTAGTGGGTGAGTCCCTTCTGAGGGGAACAGAGGGCCTCATATGCCAGCCAGACCCACACCACAGAGAAGTCTGCTGCCTCCCTGGGGCCTGGGTTAAGGACATTACTCATAGACTCTCCAGACAGGTATGGCCATTGGACTACTATCCACTGCTTGTTATTTAGGCTGGTAGTGATGAAGCTACAGTGAGGAGTTTGAAAGCAATTTTTAAAGACTTAAGGGCACGGGGGAGATTGCTTCATGGCTCAGGTGCACAGGTGGTATTCTCCTAAATCCCTCTAGTAGCAGGGAAGAATTCTGAAAGAAGGAGAAAAACCCACTTGATTAACATGTTCCTTGGGAGACAGTCCTAAGAGGCCAAGGGGCCCAGGAAGGCTGGATCTTTTTCAAGAAGGAAGTCTTAAAGGCACAGGAGCAGACTGTCCCCATGTGCCGCAAATGAACTGCCAGGGAAAAAGACAGGCCTGGCTGAACAGCGAGCTTTTGCTGGGACTTAAGAGAAAGAGGAGAGTCTACCACGTCTGGAAGAAGGGGCAGACTACTCAAGAAGAATACAGGGATTTAGGTAGGTCATGTAGAAAGAACATTAGAGAGGCAAAAGCTCAGCTAGAAATCAATCTGACTGCTGTGGCAAGAGATAATAAAAAACCAATTTTACAAATACATTAATAACAAAAAAAGAGCCAGAGAGAATCTCCATCCTATATTGGATGAGAGTGGGAACGTTGTCACTGAGGACGAGGAAAAGGCTGAGGTACTTATTGCCACCTTTGCCTCAGTCCTTAATAGTCAGACCAGTTATTCCTCAGGGTATTCAGTCCCCTGGTCTTGAAGACAGGGATGGAGACCAGAAAAATCCTCTCATAACTCAGGAGGTGGTAGTTGATGACCTGCCATGCCAATTGGACATGCACAAGTCTATGGGGCCAGATGAGATCCATCCAAGAGTACTGAGGGAGCTGGCAGAGGAACTTGCCAAGCCACTCTCCATCATTTATCAGCGATCCTGGTTAATGGGGGAGATCCCGAATGACTGGAAACTTGCTGATGTGATGCCCATCTGTAAGAAGGGCAGGAAGAAGGATCATGGGAACTACAGGCTTGTCAGCCTCACCTTGATACCGGGGAAGATTATGGAGAGTTTCATCCTGGATGCGCTCACACGGCAACTGTGGGACAATGAGGGGATCAGGCCCAGCCAACATGGGTTCATGAAGGGAGGGTCCTACTTGACCAACCTGATCTCCTTCTACGACCAGGTGACCCACCTAGTGGATGAGGGCAAGGCAGTTGATCTTGTTTAGCTGGACTTCAGTAAGGCATTTGACGCTGTCTCCCACAGCATCCTGTTGAACAAGCTGGTGGCTCACCACGTAGGTAGGCATAGTCTTAGCTGGGTTAAAAACTGGCTGAATGGCCGAGCCCGGAGAGTGGTGGTAAAGGGAGTTAAATCCAGTTGGTGACCGGTCACAAGCAGTGTTCCCCAGAGCTCATTTTTGGGCTGGTCTTAATATTCTAATTGATAACCTGGATGAGGGAATTGAGTGCTCCCTCGGTAAATTTGCAGATGACACCAAATTAAGTGGGAGTGTCGATCTGCTTGAGGGTAGGAAGGCTCTGCAAAGGGATCTGGACAGGCTGAAGCAATGGGCTGAGGCCAGTTGTATGAGGTTTAACAAGGCCAAGTGCTGGGACCTGCACTTTGGTCACAACAGACCCTGGCAACGCTACAGCCTTGGGGAAGTGTGGCTGGAGAGCTGCCTGGTGGAAAAGGACCTGGGAGTGCTGGTGGACAGCTGGCTGAACATGAGCCAGCAGTGTGCCCAGGTATCAGAAATGGTGTGACCAGCAGGAGTAGGGAGGGGAGGGGATTGTGCCCCTGTACTTGGCCCTTGTGAGACCACGCCTTGAATACTGTGTCCAGTTTTGGGCGCCACAGTATAGGAAGGACATTGAGGTCCTGGAGCGGGTCCAGAGAAGGGTAACAAAGCTGGTGAGGGGTCTGGAGAATATGTTGTCTGAAGAGTGCCTGAGGGAACTGGGATGAGACCTCATTGAGGTCTCATTGAGGAGACCTCATTGCTCTCTACAACTGCCTAAAAGGAGGCTGTAGTGAGGCTGGTGTTGGACTCTTCTCCCGAGTAACTAATGACAGGACAAGAGATAATGGCCTCAAGTTGTGCTATGGGAGGTTTAGATTGGGTATCAGGAAGAAGTTCTTGACTAAAAGAGTGGTTAGGCATTGGAACAGGCTGCCCAGGGCAGTGGTGGAGTCACCCTCCGTGGAGGTGTTAAAAAAATGGGTAGATGTGGCAGTTCAAGACATGGTCTAGGGGCCAGGGAGATGTTGGACACAGGTTGGACTAGATGATCCTAGAGGTCTTTTCCAACCCAAATGATTCTATGGAAATGCTGTTTTGGTATAAAAGCTTTGTTACCAGTATAAGATAGAAGTGTGACATTTTCAAAGCTTGTGCACTGCATGCATGTGGAGAACTTTAATTAAACTCATATAAATATACTTCCATGTCATTTTTTTAGCAGTAGAGAATTTTGAAAATATAGTTAGTGTTGGAAGTGAGCTTTTGAAAATAGGTCAGAGAAAATAAAAACAAAGGAAAAAGTTCAAAATTTGCTATTCCCTTTTCTTACATATGCATAAACAGGAAATTGTAAACCTTTTCTTAGGGCTTCAGTGAAGAAATAAGCATAGCTGAGACCTGAACCAGGCTTCTGTTGCCTGTTGTGCTGGGGGTTTTTGTTTTGTTTTAAAGGTACTGAGTGTGTTTCTAAATGATAAATGGCAGATTTGTGTAGAATATAATTTAAACTTCAGAACTATATACTATTCTGTATAACACATTAACACATTTGGTCCAAAGTAGTAATGCAAATGAGAAAGCAGCACAAATATACTTACTCTAACCACCTTTCCCAGAGAAGCAAACAGGATTGCGTATGCGTTAATACTATGAGTCATGAGTGTGAAAGACGTTTGCTTTTCATCTGTGTCCCAATTTTTTGTTCCTTGCTATATCTAGAATTTTCTCTGAGATCAATAAAAAGAGTGGTTTGTCTTTACGTGCTGTTTTTAGCTTAGCTGAAGTCCTGTCAAAAATAGACAAGGGTAGGGACCAAGAAAGCCAGTGAAATGGGAATGACCATACTGTAGTGCTCTTATGTCGTGTGAATATGTTGTTCTGTATCCTGGCAAGATCCTGCCATGCTGTCTAACAGATAAAATAAACGTATAGCAGTGGAAATGAGGTGTAAAAGATAGGGTAATATTTAAAGACAGGAGAGATAGGGGTATGATTTTATAATTCAATGCATTTTTTCCATTTTCAGCTAAAGTAAAGATAACTTGATTTCTTCTGCTGCCACAGCAGCTCTCACTGATTCAGAATTTTTAAAACAATTCAAAAACCAACTCTTATTTAAATAGGGAAAAAAACCTCTCATCTGCCTTTGTTGGACTTAAAATTCTGAATTGAACTACATTTACAGTGATTCAGAGAGGTTGAGCAGAATTAATTTTTTTCCCCTCCCTCTCTGGCTCCGAGTGGATGACTTAGAACAGAATGCATATTTCCGTGAGTAAAAGTTCCCTTTTTCTCTTGCAAATTGTAGAAGTGATTTCTAATAAGCAATTCCAAATTAGAAAACAGCAACAACACTCTCCTTGGTCTAGGATCGCTTTCTGAAATACTGCTTTATATTTATAGTTTTGTTTCTTGTCATGCTCTCCTCTCAGGGTTCAAAACACTTCACTTGAAACACTCTTCTTGTCTCACTTAAATTTCTAATGGAGATCATGTACGCTGAGAAAAACAGTATTTTAAACATGATCTCTGTCTAAAGGAATTGTGTTGTCTACTGTCTCTAGAGTATCTTGAAGAGCGTACATTATTTACAAAAGCTGTGTTTTCATTTAAAATCCCAGTGCGTTATGCATGTTATCACTGACAACCCTTCTGGGAAGTATCCTTCTGCTATCATTCCTCTGTGGTTATTTGCCCAGACAAATAGATATTTTCTTGATTCACCACTAGAAGAACGAATTATGTAGCTTCAGTCTTTGCAGATTTTCTATGGACTAACGCATTACTTTTGACTAGTATCAGGAACTGGAAAAGTTTAAAAACAAAAACAAACATACAGAAAGAAATTGCTTTTTTCCGTAACTTGTACTTCGTATAATCCTCTTTATTTCTATACCCTTCAGAAAACAGGGAGCCAAGAATAAGGAAAATTGGGGGTCTCATGCATCTGAAAGCTGTGACTAAATAATATCTTACCTTTTATTCTGTCTTGTGAATGTCCAGTTTGGCATAAAAGAAACTGTGCGAGACCTCCAGAACTTACTGCAGCTTTCTTCCTGTCTGAGGGTTGATGCTATGTTCGTAAGACATTTTTATATTAAGGAGAGTGGAGTTTGATAATCAGCAGTGCCTTTAATTGGGAAGTAATCAGGATTTAGAGCATATCTATCATGCAAAGTGAAACACTGGAGGTGCTTCAAGACTAGCTCTCATAGAAACAAGTGTATGATTAGGATATTCCCAAGTGTTACGGTACGTAAAACAATGATGAAGAAAATCTCGGTGTAGATTTTTTGCAATAACAATAGATTTAATTTTAATGATACCCTTTATTTCCTTTTCTGTCTGGTCATGGGAACAACACATTTTAGTTGATGTGTTAATTTGTACAAACTCATGAAATGTTTTGATAGGCTGATGTTTATCCTGGCTTCCTCTCTGTCTCAATTCAAAGAGATATTACTTACCTCTCTTTTATATTGTTTGCTGTTTTCTGATACAGCAATTAATTAAAAGAAAACATTTTGAGACTATAACTTCTGGCAGACTCAAAGTAGGAAATTTCTGTACAAAAAAACTTGCTTAGCTCTCCCAGAAATTGGAGAGCAGACAAGCCACAAAGAAGTGGTGTGTAAACCTTTGGTTAGCTGATTTTCCTGCATGCCTCCCAAAAGTATGAGCCTTGTGTGTAGGTGAGTACCTCTAGCCTCTCTGAGCACAGAGCAAGGATTGGAGTTCTGCTGTAAGTAAACCCCTTCCTTTCATTTTTTTTCTGGCACTGCTGAACTGAGAGAACTTGGAAGGCTTTTTCAGCCTGTGTTTGCATGTAAGTGGGCCTTATGAGATTTCATTATTTGTCGTCAGTCTTTCATAGCGTGGTCTGTAATTTTTGAATTTACTGTTCATCAAATCAGAAGCAAAGGTAGAGATTCCCAAATAATGAAGCGCCTACAAGATGTGAAACATCAATAGCACAATAGGACATGACTCAGTGCTGGCACTGAGAGAGAGAAAGAGAGAGAGAGAGAGAAGGAGAGGGAAGCAGAGGTCAAAAGTTAAATGTTCCCTGGACTAGCAACCACAAGCCTACAAGTGAATGAATCTTCATTCACAAGAGATGGAAGAGCTGGAGCTGTTCTTGTGGGAGGGATGGGAGATGTAGACAACAAGGAGAGCAAAAACTGCGTTAGATCCATTCTAAAGGAATGATTTCGGGTTGTTGTTTTCCTGCCTCCCCTGTGGCAATTTAGCATAGATGAGATCAATAGCCTCCAGGATAGGTGGGCAGTTGTATAGGTAGTGTGTTCCAAATTGTTGCGAGGTGTCCCACACTGATGCTTGTTATGTGTGTAGGGCAGTTCCTCGTAAGTCATGGTGGAGGTCTTCCCTGAGAAGCTGAAGAGTAGAGGAGGGGTTTTTAGTTTTGGTATAGCAATAAAATCTATTTCTTACCCTTTGAATCTTGCATGAGAGTAAAGCACTAACATTTTGAGTATGGACTGAAGGAGAAACATGTAGCTGTTGGCATGCATGCACTGGGTTTTAAAATATGGAAATATTATTAATTATTGCCAGGTAGACCTCTGTGAACTCTTTGTAAGAACTATCAAAATGAATCCTATATTTGATTTTGTTTTCCACGCCCAGAAAAATTGTTTATCGTGGTGGATTCTCTAAGGCATGCATACTCAATCCTGTAACTGCTAGCGATTCTGCAGAAAAGTAGAAGTAGAGTAGTGGATTTTATGTCTAAACAAATATTTTGCTATTTTATGTTAAAGTTAGAATTTTATGTCCAGCTTTGTGCGCAAGCTATACAATGTATATGGTGTATTAGGTATGCAGTGTCATAGTGGATTGAAGAAAACCCCTTTTTTAATGTTAAAAGTTATCATGAAGCAGAATTATGTGCAGCTAGAGAAATAGCTTGGTCAGAATTATTCAGGAAACTGTAAACACTACATTCTGCCCGAAGTATTTGTGGAATATGCTAAGTGCCATTTGATCTTGGACTTGTCAGTGTTAGGTTAATGATTGGACTCAATGATCTTAAAGGTCTTTTCCAGTCTAGGTGATTCTTTGAGCTGTTTTCATTTTTGAAGGGACAGAATCAGTTTTGAAGGCTGCAAATAATCTGATTTAATTTGTTCCTTCTGTATTAAATTGTTATAAATATCTAGTTTTATCGAATATCTTAAATGGGATTTTAGTGATTTATTGACTGACTTTTGAGAAATTGTGTAGATCTTTTGCCCTGCAGCTAGAAACCATTATATTAATTTTGAACCAGAATAAATTATTCTGCCATTGATAACCTTTTTCTCCTGCTGTGAGAGGTGCTGCAATGCAGAAAATAAATTTATTGTTTCTCTTTAAATTTTGACTAGATGTCTAGTATAGCATTATTTCTGGTGGCATTTTTGTGTTTCATTCTTATATTATTTTTAGTATATTCAAAATAAGTATACAAAATCATTTGTATATGTGGACTCTTTTTTAAACTTATTTTGGGAGAAACTGTTATGTACTAGAAGACAGGGTTCCTTTTTTGTAGTAAACTTGCTTTTCACTTAGATTGTTTTATTTGAAGGGTTGAAACGGAGCTTTCTACCTGTCTCAGTTCTTTGATTGGATGTAATGTGCTTTTGTCATCTTATGATTATAAAACATAATAATTTAAACCATCCAAGATCATATCATAGCATCATAGAATGTTAGGGGTTGAAAGGGACCTCTGGAGATCATCAAGTCCAACCTCCCTGCCAAGCAGGACCATAGAATCTAGGGCAGGTTACATAGGAACGCATCCTGACGGGTCTTCAAATTGTTACTAAAAATGAATTATTTACTTGAAAATAAAGTATTTATTTAAAGCAAGATTAAATATTCTGATTGAAACAATGTCCCAGCGTAGACATTCAGTGTAAAATTTAAGTATAGAAATCAGTGAATAAAAATAAAGAAACTCCACAAAATTCCCTAAATAAAACCAGTATTTTTTTGGTAAAACACAGTGGTTTACCTGTGTGTAGCACGCTGCAGATAAAATTAGAAGGCAATGATCAATATTATCTTCATACTATAACACTATGACAACTGTATTCACACTTCATTAGAATAATATAGTGTTAATATAAGCTAATATTAATACAGCACTGATATATTACTTTCATTCTGAGATGATACCACAAATAGTGATTGGATGTCATAATAATGAACTGTAAATGGCAGTGGTTTAATTCTGCCTTTTCTTTTTTAAACATGGAAAACTGTACTCATGACTATGCTTAAATATTAAAGTTTTAGAAACTTGGAAGTTAGTCGGCATTATACATTACACTTAGAAAGTGGAAAGGACTCTAATTTTTATTTAATTTGGTATATCTCTTCCCCATTCAATGTTACTTGTTAGAAGTACAGGGTTTTTTCCCCAAAGCCATTTTGCTGGAACCTTGTTCAGGGTATTACTGAGTGCCCTCAGAACTGAGGAAGCCAAGCACGTTAAACAACTTAGAACTGCACGCATCTGCTTTATACATTTGTAAGGGTCAGATCTCTAGTAAACCACCATAAACCAGCATTATTAAATGCTTCAGCACAGAAAAGAATGTACACATGGTCTTGTTTTTGTTTGTGTTTGTAACAAGTCTATGAAAGAGTGATATCTCTTCAGAAAGAGAAGTAAAGTTTCCTGAATTACTTCAGGCCAAGATTTTTTGCTTCCTGGCTCCCCATCCTTAGCCTGGCATTCCCCTGTTCTCAACACATATTTTTCTCAGATTTGATCAGTTATTTCAATACTAGCTCTGGTTGAATAGGTGAGAAGAGCCAAACTAAAGTTAGTTATTGTCCAGCAAGGAGTACCTGGTGCCCATGAAAGTTGTGACAGCTGATTTGATTTTGCTGGAATCATATCTTGTTGATAAAGTGCTTAATTTATTGTTTTGTTGGCCAAAAAAAAAATTATTTCTAAGCCTTGATGTCTAAAACTCAGCCTGCTTCTATTTACCTAAAAGATCAGGATGTCAAGATGCATGTTTTTCACTGGAAATAATTTTTCTAATAAACATATTTTGAAAATGTGGTGCTGTACTGAGAAAAATACGTTAACATTAAATATGCAATGAACTCAATTCCTCAAAGTCTTACTATGTTTATAGTATCAACTACTTTGAAGCAAGCTGATTAATTTAGCAATGAGAAATGAAATTATGGGAATATGTAAATCAGATATCCCTTGAGTAGCAGCACTAACACGCTTAGGAAAGCATTTGAATTAATAAAAGATCAGACCCCAAATGCTATAATTATGTTCTGAAGAAGGAACAAGATGGATACACAGGCTAAGTCTATATAGATACTGAAGAAGATACTGTGTAGCAGGGGTAGGGAAGCACTCCAGTGGTTGTTGTAGGCGGTAAGGACAGTCTCCTTAAATTAATATGACTCAATTGGGACAGAAAACCTTTCCTCAGTACTAGAAGAGCTAAAGCAGGGGTCCTCAAACTTTTTAACCAGGGGGCCGGTTCACTGTCCCTCAGACACTGTCGGGGGCCAGACTATAGTTTGGAAAAAAACAACGGGGGAGTCGCCCACCTTGCTGGTACCGCCGCCCCCGTCCTGAGCGTGGCCGTGCAGTCTGGAAAGGGTGGCCAGAAGGCACTGAGGGAACTTTGCCGCACCCGGGCTCTGGCGATTCGCTTGGGGGTTGCGGAGGCCGGGGCGCGGATTAAGTGGCAGGAAGTCATCTGCGGCTGCTTGGGTTCCCCCGCCAACCCCCAGGGGGGTGGGGGGGTAGGAGGGGAGTTCTGTAAATACTGGTGGGCTGGATTGAGGACTCTGGGGGCCGTATCCGGCCCGCAGGCTGTAGTTTGAGGACCCCTGGTATACAGCAACTTGGAGCTTACAGCTAATGCACTTTAATTAATTTAAATATATATTCACTTTGCTTTCCATCTCCAGAAATCTGTATAATCTGGAAGATGCACAGTGGGGCACTCAGGTTTTCTCAGGAAGGAGGTGGGGGTTCCTTTCCTCCTCCAGGTTCATCACAAGTACAGCTGCAGAGACTGAAAATTCCCATGTCCTGATTCACACTTGCACGGTGGTGCTACCTTGTAGGGAGTGAAAAAAAGCAAATTCCTTTGGGAGCCAGAGGTTTCGTTTCTTCCTACTTAACTTTAGATGTCCATAAAGCAGTCACCGGAGTCATGCTGTGATCCCTTTATAATCTATGGAAAGAGAGAGGAGCTCCAGCAGCCTGATTTTTTCCATCCTCGTGTAAAAGTCAAAAACTGGTCAGATGAGACACATCCTAAATGATGTTTTTTTGCATTGACTATAAAGACAAAGATTTGGCTGAGGTGTAGATATCTCTGCTTTAACTGTCTAAGGTTGAAAGAGGTGAATGCCATCCTGAGTGACTTCAGTGGGGACTGGATCAGGTCTGCTATGGGTGGTAAGAATGTGCATTTGAAACCAGTGTCGTTTGTTCAGGTTTGCTCTTTTAATACCATTGTGTATCTTCAGTAGCCTTCTGGAAGGAGGGCAATATAACTGTGACTGCTTCATTGATGTAACTGCAGAGCAGACGTGGCTTAACCTAAAGGTCAGAAGGATAGAATGTAAGTCACTGTTTTCTGCTTCACCATCTGCAGGTTAAAAGGTTTCAGGGAGGGAGGAATCAGGCATAGTATTGTTTATGATGTCCAGTGACCTCCATGAATAATATAGAGCCCAAATAAAATTTTTTTGTAACCACCCAAAGATTAACAAGTGGTTTACTGAGACTATTTGGTAAATCCTCATATTCAGATCAAAGTTCTACTACTGAGCTCTTGGACTATTTGAGAGCAAACACAAATTAGAAATGTTTAAACATCAGTAAATTTGCTCATTGGCAGGAGAGGTAATGATTTCAGGATCAGGCTTTTAATTTGGAAAAATAACACTATTCCCAAGGAAAAAATAAGGCATTTTTACTGAGAACATTCTATTCTTCCATGCAGTAGATGTAAATTCCATTCTTACCCAACAACTGCACAGAGCACGATGGTTTTCTGAGGCAGCCATCATAGAATATCTATAACTTCTCTACATAAATGCATAAATGAGAGTTTATTGTAGTTACAATCTAGCAATTTTCATCCTGTATATATTAGCATTTTCTTGCATTCTGTGTCTGTAATTGCCTTTTCTCTTTTATAGGATGTAATAAATTACTTTTTATAGTCAGGTACTTTCATTTAAGTGAACTTCAGTTTTATCATTATATTGCAAGTGTTCATTAGATTATATTTTCCTATAGGTGAGAGTCATTTCTGGCCTTCCCTGAGAGAAGCTGAAAGTTGATGCCTATTGATTGAGATACTTCCCTGGGTTTTGCCCTTCTTGTGTACATCCAAACACTTCTAAACAGCCTCCTCCTTTGCACCCACGAGCAGTAGTCCCTCACCCTTGACAGGTGATGCAGGTTTGGGTCCTCCTCTATTGTGTGGTAGTGTCATGTACCAGACTTCAAACATGATCTATTTCAAATATAGTGCTGATAAAATAGTGGAGTTTGTTGATGAACCAAATTCCTCTGCAGGTCTGGGAGTATATTGAAGCTGTAAATGTGATTTGGATAGTGCAGCTGTGGGAGTGTGTACACATATATATGTACCAACACTGTTTCTGAGAGTATGGATATTATCTCAAAGACCACGTTGGTTGGGATATATAAATGAAAATCTGTCATAGAGTCTTCTGTGAAGATGTATTTGTTGGAAGCTGCACATCCCACTTGTAAAGCTCCCATGCTTTTTTCCATTATCCCACTCCATTCCAAAGAAAGAGAGAAGGAGAGATGTTCTGCAGCTATGACTTCCTTGCAACCTGAAGTGAAGCTGTTTCATAGCATCTGTTGCAGCTGAGGAGACAAAGATTTATGGGCAGACTGAGGAGAAAAGGAGAGTCAAAAGTGCTGCAGCTTGCCCAGCAGCCCTTTGGCAGTGCACGCTCCCAGCCATGTGCTGTGGTTGCATTTGCACAGACTTTGTTCATATTGTGGTTGTGCCTTCCCCCAAATGATGCCTGTGTTATAAATTAGTTAGTATAATCTTACATATGAGGGCTTCTAGGGTAGTCTTTATGTGGCTCTGGTTGCTAGGACTTTGTATTTTGGAGAAACTCAGTAAGTTAACACACCACAAACTATTGAAAGGCTGTTTTTCTGTAGTCATCCTTTGAATATTCAATGTAAATGAAGACGTAGATGCTTTTATTAGTGATCTCCATAGATTTCAGGAACGCAGAGTCTGTTCCTGAAACTGAGGAGCAATTCAGTTATAAGCAGAAGGCTTATTACCTCAGCATAGAAGAATGGATAAAACTTGTGTGGAGGTTATAGACTGAGACAGTAGGGCTGATAATCGTCTCTTGTTATATCAGAAAAACAAGGGCCTAACCTGACATTTCTGTTCAATATTGTCTTTATGAGGAATGAGGATATCTGATGCCTCTAATGCTGTCGTGTTCCAGTTGTTCAAATGTTCTTTTATCTGCGAATGGAGAAATGTGAAACTAGGCGATGATGATAACACTCCCTTCCATCCTTAGAAATCTATGAACCTGCTTAATCATGGTGATAGAACACAGGGCATACCTGCTCCGCTTTCTCAGAAGTCTCGTTACTGTGCTGTGCTAGGCAGTGAGCACCACAGGGCTACACATAGCGAAGAAATCCCACCATACTGCAGCAACCTGCGCTATTGGAGGCAGGCACATATGGACCCATGAAAATGCTAACAAAACATTCACAGGAAGTCCCCGTTGGGAGCACTATTGTACGAGAGGACATAGTTCATGTTTGCATTGGAGGGGAAAGGATCTTGATGACTTAAGTGCTTCCTTTAATCAAATCCAGTGTAATCTTACCTACATAGTCTACTGCATCAATCTGTTTTTTCTTTCTGTAGGGTGGGAGTTAAGAAGACAGATCTGTTTGAAGGATTACTTACCAAGTTGGACATGGACTCTATTTATGTGTCTGAGGGAGCTGCATCATTCCATTTTAAAACTGCAGTGTCAGACAAAAAAGGGTTTTTGAAAAGGTAAGAAGGCAATGAGCTATTGCCAGGCTTTGAGATGTCCTGTGTGCCCTGTGGGAGTTTCTCTTAGATGATTCCATCTGAAACTTGCACTTCCATTCAAAGCTCAATAATCACCTCAATAAGAGCTGAGGGCCTCTGTATTTGGGCAAAATAATCGTTGGCTCCTTCTGCTGTTTTTGAACTCCTATGAAGTACCAATGATTTTCTCAGAACTATTATTTTTTTATATTTGTTAAACAAACAATTTTTAAAAAGCTTATCTGGTTTGTGGAAATTAATAAATTTGCATGCAGCATGTCTGAAATTCAAATTTTAACCTGATTTGTGATTTAAACCATAGGGTGGAGGTTCCTTTTCCTAATCAGGTGTCAAGATTCAATGAACAAAACAGCTGATTAAGCAAATAATTGCAGGTTATTCAAGCAGAGTGAAAACTACTTGAGATATTCAGCAAAAGAGACAGCTGTCTAGGAAACTATAGATACAGATGTCCCTTCTAAATCTTTCGTGTACTTAATTGAAAATGGAAATATTTTTCATAAAACTTAGAGGTTTCAATTGGAAGTGCCTGAGCTTGACCCTTGCATTCATACCAGTTGCTTCCCAGAGATCCCATTGCCCGGACTGAGTTGCATCCCGCCTGCCCCTCTCAGTTGGGTGCATGGAGCTGCTGCAGCAGCAACAGTGGCAGGGCTGGAGGACAGGATGGTGACTCCCTGTCCTTGCCTGCAGGCGTCAAGGGAAAAGTCCCCAAGCCACAGGTGGACATGCTGCAGGGGGCCTGAGCTGCCCCTCACTGCTGTTCATAAGGTTCCAAAGTGTATCTGTTTGTGGTGTCCTGTGCAGGGCAGGTAACATGACCCAGATAGTCCAGACTGGCTGCCTTTGACCTCAGTATTGATCCTAATGGTTTGTGTAGAGAATCCTTTTTTGGTGTCTTTGTATGTGTGTGTTTGTGTGTGGGTGAGAAACAGCTCATAAACTCCTGAGCCATGTAGGTATTTGCTGAATATTTTAGTCTATCCACTTAAAAATGCCTGCATTCTTCTTGAGAGAGAGAAAATTCATAGAGAGTCTTAGTGGCTACCTACCTGCATTTAGATCCTGTTTTCTTTTATCACTATCATAGTAAATATAAATAATTTTTTATGGTTATATTAGGGGTTTTTCTGCTATGACATTTATTGAACTTGTTCCATGTTAATATGCCACTGGAAATAGGAAGCTGCTGGGTATTCCCCGTACAACTAAACACATCTGCTACATATGTGGCTTTAAAAAGCCAGGTGACTATATTATGTCACGTCCTTATCTAAGCCTTTCCCTTTATTGTGAACTTTATAAAGGGTCCATTCAGACATTGCCGTGCTTTTTCCATTGATTTCATTGTAATGAAAGTAATGGGTTGTGGGTGAGCCAGCGAGATTTTTGGCAGCGTTGTTTGCTAGGGGCAGCATTGGAAATGCATTTAAAACAATGTTAAACGGTTCCTTTATGACCAATTCAATGGGCAAAACTGAGAATGGTTCAGATAATTGTGGAAAGTGGGTGTTACTCAGAAATAAAATGTTTTCTAACCCCTTGAAAACACTCAGCTGCATGTGGATCTCTGCCTGCTGCCAGGTGAGAGTGGTGAGAGGGGAGCGTGTCCAGAAGAGCTATGGCTGGGTCTCACTCACATTTTTCTAGCAGCCAGCACTTGGCCCTGCTTTTGCAAATCTTGTAAATCGACACAGGTGCAAACTGTTGCACCAAATAATTTTATTAAATATGTTGTTTACTGGGATCATTAGCTACTGCTGTAAGATTAAAAAAAAAATGCAGCCTGGTTGCAATTTGTCTTGTGCCTCTTTGGAGAATGAAGGGAAACAGTGACCCTTATGCTGACCTTTTTGCTTAGCCTCATCAATCACAACGGGAAGCCAAAACATCACAACTAGAACTTAACAGTGCCAGAGATTCATCACCACCTTTTGGCACCCTTCATCATTCACTCTCTGCAGTCTCTGGGGGATATTTGTGGGCAGGACTGAAGCTGTCAGGAGTAGGATTGCATACCTGCCCTGTTTATCACGGGACTATTGCAAACTGTGAGCTACGCTACAGCAGTATCTATTTTGTGTGGCTCGCTGGCACGTTAAACATAATCACATCTGGGATCACACAACCCCATGAGCTCTGGAAGCCCTTACCTATTTCTCATCAGTGGTTATTTAACATCTCTGTACACATGCCAATTAAGTCTTTGGAGTGGGACACTGGGCTCTTGATAAAGAGCACACAAGAGACTAGGCTATTAGGTAAATATATACAGCCAATGACCACCAAGAGACACAATGAAATATGAAAACACAGGAAAGAGCACAAAAAAGAGTAGACGTGCAGGCAGATTTACTGCCAGATTTGGGTGACTTATGGCTCTCCTGGTGTCTGTAAGCTTCTGGAAAAGGTCAGAGGGTTCCTTCTATTTAGAAACCTGGACCCTTCACTCATGAAAGACCTTCACATAAAGCCTTCTGTACAGACAAGAAGGAAAGTATGGTATTTTAGCAAGGAGAGGATGAGGGAGGTGTGAGGATGATTTTTTCTACTAACAGTAAAAATGTTCCATGATGTGAAAGGGGGCTAGCAACTTCAGGGCATGGGGTAAGCAGTGTAACTGTTGGAATACTTAAGGTGAGTCTGGAAGCCAAAAAAGCAAGCAGATGCCTCTAAAAAGTAATGTGTATATAAAACTGGTGCCCCTTAGATAACAGGGCAAGTGTAAAAGTGGTTCAAGATATGCAGGTGTTAAACTACAGCTTTGCTACAGACTTTTCAGCTGCATCTCTTTATTTATGTTTATATAATGGCACCAGAAATAAATTTTAACCTGAAGGAGCTCAGATAATAGTAAAAATCATAGAATCATAGAATGGTTTGGGTTGGTAGGGTCCTTAAAGATCATCTCATTCCAACCCCGCCTGCCATTGGCAGGGACACCTCCCACTATATCAGGTTCCTCAAAGCCCCATCCAACTTGGCCTTGAACACTTCCAGGGATGGGACATCCATAACTTCTCTGGGCAACCTGTTCCAGTGCCTCACCACACTCACAGTAAAGAATTTGTATGTATTAATGTATTAATAATTTTGATTATTGTAGCAATAGGTACAAATCTTTCATGCAAGAAAACCTCTATTGTATGACTCAACATGCCATGATGAAGTCTGGTTTGTGGGAAATTCTTCTTGAGTAGTGCAAGTATTTTAGATGATGTGAGACACCATTTCTTGCAGCAGGCGAAGCTCATGGTTAACTAGGAAGAGAATTTGAGTGAGTTTTGATAGTTGGCTTGGATACAATCAATACTTTCTGAAAACACACCTGTGTAAACTTTATACGATTGCTAGTACTATGAGATCTTGGTTTTTATATATCACTAGCATAAAAAATGAAATTCAGAAAAAGCAAGATTTTGGGAGGTTTTTCATTGCTACTTGGTATAAATGATTATCACTTGGTTTTACGTGTTCTTCTACATGTATTCAGATGTTTTGAATACTCTCATAAACAAAAAGAAGTGCTAGGTAATCTCGTTATAAATTTTATGTAAACTCTAGGCACAGTTATTTTAATATTTGGCTGCCATTCCAGTTCTAAACTTTTTTGTGAAAAAGGGATTTGAGGAACGAGGAAAAGGAACTGGTTGGATAAACCACCAGCTCTTTAATGGCTTATGAAGGGACACTTTGACACAGGTTAGAAGGACAGCATATAGCATAGTATTGTAGTGGTAACAGGAAGAGTAATGGTAATAATAGTAATAACATTGCCCTTCAAAAGTCCCAGCTAAAGTCCTGCCCTAATTGTATTTTGTTGTTGTAAAAAAAAGTACAGCAATTGCATACTGCTCAGCTCAGTGGGCAAAAGGTAAGTGGCTATGATGAAGAGGTACAGCATATAATATGATTATCTGCAAAGAATATGGCATAAAAAAAGCCTTGCTTGTAATTTAGCGTTGTAACTCTTCTTACTGACATAGATTTTACCCCAACCACTTCTTTATATATTGCTTAGTACTTAAATGCTTGCCTTAATATAATAAGGCATCTGGAATTTTCTGGGGTTCACAGTCTTCTGATCAGAAACTGCTGTCTTTTATTTGGAAAAGAAAGCATGGACAATAATTATAGAGGTTGAGCACATCATCTGGAACATACTGAATTGTTATCTGAACTTGTAGAGAGGACTGTAACTTTTAGCATCTACTCCCTGTGAAACTACTAGCTTTATATTAACTAAAAAAGCATGGTGTTTTCATTTTTTGCCTCTTTTTAAGGGCAAATTTTATGCATACACAAGTAAAGGCACAACAGTAATAGCCTAAGTGAAACAAGAGAGGAGGAAATTAAATTACACTTTCTATATATAAAATTAAGAAAAGGAAAGGTCATAATTTAGCCCAGTTAAATCAAAGGCATTTCTTTGTAAATTAATGTACTACATAAAAGTAATACATTTAAGTAATACCAAAATACAAGATAAGCACTAACATTTGTTTGTCAAAACATGATCCTAAGCATTTAATGAAGGGAACCATTCATAAAACAATCAGAAGTCTACCTTTTAAAACCTTTTTATGGTTTGTTAAAGGGATTTGTTAAAAAATAAATTTTTAAAGAAACTGAAACAAAACTCTACTGATATTTAAAAATGTCCAAACAGTTAAATGTATAGTTATCTTTCACCACACAGGACAGCCATTCATATTTGGCAAAGCATTTCAACATGTGTTTACTTTCACATATGTGATATATCAGCTGTATATGTCATATGGGGATGTATTTCAATCTTAAATATAAAAAATGCATTGAAAGGTAATCACGTGCATAGTGTTTTGTGGAAGTGAGACCCGTTCACAAGAGAAGCTTTGTTTGCTGTAATATTAAAATGCTTTTGTTGAATACAAGGAGAAAGAAAAGATAGTGGAAAAAATCCCCTCACTTGCTGAGAGCTTTTGGAAAGCTTTTGAAAGGGTGGAGTGGAACAGCCACTTGCTGTTTAGATTATATAAACTTGGACAAGGGCATATATAAATTCTGAAGATCTAGTGATTCAAGGTACAGTGAGGTATATTTCAGAGGGATTTCCTTTGCACGAAAGCCAAGAATGTTAACACTCACCTTTATTCGCTATCCTAAATGAAACTTCCACATAAGTCGTTAACTAAAATGAAAACACTGCAGCTGAAAAATAAATGTCAGAGGGTATAAAATACCTGAATATGCAGATACATAATTGTATTTCCAGTAAATCCAATTATTTTCCTAAATTTAATACATTTATGCAGACTGTTTGGATATTTCTGTAGATTTAAAATGTAACAGAATAAGCATGAAGTGTCAGGAATTTCTATTTCACAGCCTCTTAAAAATTGCCTAGAACTGTAATTTCATTTAAACAAACTTTCTAAAAATCACCTCAAAGAGACTACAATTAGGTAAGACTACATTCTTTTTACAAACAGTTCAGGGACAGAGGCTCACTAAAACCCTTTTATTGCAAATAACTGTAATGTACATTTCGGAAGCAACTTTTCAAATTTACTTTGCTTTTAGAAGTATTTCCTATAGCATTGCCTGAGTCTCTCCAAAACCACTAAGATTTTCAATATGACGTGGTTTACTAAAAAAGATAATCAAGTGTTTCCTCCATGATGCTGTTACTTAAGCAGCAGGTTGAGGGAAAATAAAATAGTTCTAATTGTCTTGACAGAAATAGCAGTGTGCCTAATTCTAATAAATAGTATTCTTGCCTGATATCTAGAAACATGCAAATAGTATTTATAGTGAACGTTACAGCTGATTTAAATCACTGGTTTAGGGAAGGTGAGACAATTGAATTCTGGTTCATCATTACACATTTGATCATCTGCTGTGACAGCATGCAGCCTGTCCCCTAATACACCATGTTCGTATTCAACTGTTTCAGTTTGTAACCTCATTTTGAGTCTGACTCTGTAGCCTAGCATGAAAGATTTCATCTTCATCATAATTACTTCTTTAGGCACACAGGAGGTGGCAGAAGGTTGCGAGACAGAGCATCTTATCGCACTTAGGTCTCGTGTCTTGGCTAAGAGTGCCAGTGTGCAGCCCTTGCATGCTGCAGTAGCTTCAGCTCAGAGGGCTTTGAGCTCCCTCAGTATGCATGCCTCAGCAAGATGCATATACTTAATATACATTTGGGGAGAAACACAGAGTGGATTTCCTACTTGTTTTCTGATGAACTGTGAGGGAATCTGAAAGGCTGACAAAAACTGGTATCTCATGCCATATGAACTGGCTGCATAAGGCTTCCTGCAATGCCAGACTCCTATGACTTCTCACAAAGTGTTATGCTCCAAGTGCATACATTTCTTTCTAAATGGACAAGGCACTCCCTTCCTGTGTATGAAAAAGGCTTCCAAAAGACAATTAACAGATTCTTTCCTGTGCTGTGGTGTTCCTGAGAACATTCCCAGCTATTCCTTTGCCGGGACATTGAGTCCTGCAGGAAGGTAAAGGCAGGAGTTTTCCATGCCCAGAATCACACACCAGAGGTGTTTGCTGAGGAGGGACTATTCAGCCCATTTAATTCAGAGAACTTTTGAGCACAGATAACATCCTTATTTAACAGAATCTGCCCATTTCTAAAATGTGTCCATCCACAGCTGCAGATTTGTCCTTTTCTAGGTTTGCTTGCAAATGTTTTTGTGCACAGGTTGAGAGTAGCCACCTGCTGTTTAGACTATTGCCTTGCAGCATAACATATGCGTAAGTGTACAAACCTGATCAAAGGGTTGAAATTAAATATCACAAGTGGCCAAAGATGCGTGCCAGTGTTACATAGAAGAGATGTACTGTAAGGATCGGGTTATGTCTTCTCAGGTCACAGTGCAGGAAGAAGGTACAGGGGCTGTCATAATGTTGATGTATATAAGGGTGGAAGGAAGTGCCCAGATTCCAGTTTCTAAATAGCATTGTTGAAAGTTATGCTTTGTACTTGCCTCAGGCAGACAAACTCAAGGTAAGCCAAGTGTGAAATGTTTATCCTAGAATGCTTCTAGATCTGCTGGTAATGTTGGCCTCTCCTGAGGGAAATGGTGGGTGTTGGCAGTACTGAAACATCAGCCCTTTTTTATCTGAAACATTAGAAAATGCATCCTCTTCCTGTTGCCTTGGCAGCAGATTTTGGGTGTGTGTCTGCATCCCAGCATATCTCATCTTTTTTGTGTCTGGCATGCAAATAGGTCAGGCAAAGGAGGGGCCATATCTGAGGGCAGCTCTGAAATAGGCTAGGCTAGGATGGGGTGAATAAAGTGAGGAAAGACTAAAGCCTCCAGAAGACACATTCCAAAATTGAGATCTACTCTTCTGCGTAACACTTTCCACAGCAAACTGCAAAACCTTTGGTAATTTAAAACTAAACAAAAAATTGTGTGCACACTATTTGGCTTAATTTCAAAATGTCATAGTTATAAACACGATGACCTAGCCAGTATTTGCGTTCTGTGGATGTTGTATTCTTTGGGATGTTGCAGATAGTTAGTCTACACTGTAATATTTGAAACTAAATTCTACCATGCTTACTTGTGTTTGGTACTCACCTGCAGTGAGTAAATATGGAAGAATTAGTTTCTCAGTGAACAGTACCACTGGTCAAAAGCGTTTTTTAAAGTTTGCATCAAACAGGAAGATAGGAAGAAAAATACTATAGTTTTTCTTATGCCACTTCTTTGTATAAGGAACAGTATTTTTACAGACAGAAGTGGCATAAAATGATACAAAATTCCATTTACTAGTTGAGGATACAGCGCCATGTGATATAAAGATTTCCAAAGGGCAAAGGTTAAAAACATTAGAGGAAGTAACTGTAAGCTATTGATTGAATTAAAAAAAAAAAAAAGATTTTATATACCAATTCACAGGGGTCATTAAGCTTCACATAGTGGGATACATAGGAAATATATAACTTTATCTATCTGTTAACACTGTTGAACTGGGAAAATAAAACTGTCAAAGTCACTTACAATTAAGGAAGCAAAAGAACAACTTAATCAAATACGGAACAACATAGCAGTTTAGCTGCTCAAGAAAATTTAGTGTTAGATATGCACTACTAGGACTGCTTCCATTTGTGGACATAGCTAATGGGACACTAGAGAGCCCCTGAAATTTCCATGATGAACTACAGATAATAAAAGGATGACTCCACTAATAGGATTAAGCAGTAATTTAGGTTTTAGTTAGTACTCAAAATAATCTCTGTTTCAGTTGAAATGGAGGTGGGCTTCATAATTAAGTAGGAAAAATACAACAATGAAACCTCCCAGACATCAACAGTATATGCTGTTTATGTTGCTAAAACCAACAGTGGGAAGAAGTACTGCAATAGTAGGCTATTACTTTCTTTTTTTAAATTGAGAACAATGTATTTAAAATGCAATCAATAAATTCTGAAGAGATGACAGTGTAATTCCAGCTTTGAGAGGCTTCAAATCGTAATTTAAAACAACTGGCATGCAGCAGGATTTATGTCATGTTGGATCACCAGCTGTTTTACTGGCAGTGTGCAGCCTGTTGCAGGAGACTTCTGGAGGAGTTGTGAGCCTGGGATGCTCCCCTGCCTTACGCCCAAAAGGTGGGCTGGTTGCGGAGGCAAACCTTCCTTGGGATGAACTCTGTGTGCTTTTCAGGTCCATCACTGGATGTCCCATGGCTTCAGCTGCACCGTTTGTCAATCTAGTCTTGAATCTAGCTTCAAG
Organism: Coracias cyanogaster; assembly: GCA_033124195.1. NCBI lineage: Eukaryota > Metazoa > Chordata > Aves > Coraciiformes > Coraciidae > Coracias > Coracias cyanogaster. The sequence goes on along the minus strand of JAVSBS010017336.1, from coordinate 12,360 downwards.
TTAAACCTTGTAGATCTTATTCCTGAATATACTTGCTTAGCATAATGTGGAAAGGACTGGCTCTCCCTTGAGCTCCCACAGAAAGAGGAAGGACAGAGCTGACCAGGAGGGCAGGACAGAAATGAGAGGAATCGAGGGCATAAGTGTCCCAAACCAAGGTTTTTAAGTAATGCTTAGCTGTGCTCTGGCTCCCCTCTGAGGTGGAAATTGACCTCAGGAGCCATGATTGTTGGCATCATTCTTACTGAGAAACAACTAGATCAATTCAGTTCTGTACTATTTACTCCTAAGCTGGGGACCTGCTTGCCAAGATTTAGCCTGATGTGAATAAAAATGGACACATTATAAAACACTCAAAAAGGCAGCTCTTAATGGGAGTGCTGAAAGACCCTACGACCATTCATTACAACTGCCCAGCCGGATGCCACTCTCTTAAACAGCAAGAGAAAACAGGACTTGGGGGAAAAAAAAAAAAAAGCAGCTTTATAAAAAAAAGTTAATTATAAAGACACATGATGTAAGTAAGTGCCTTTGGAACACAGAAAGTCATATTTATTTTTCTTTTCAGGGATACAAAGAAAGGTACCTGAGAGATGGAATTGAACAGAGCTCTCTGGGGGTTAAAATAGACAGCACAGCTATTATACTGAGACCTAGATTATACATTTGTGCTGCTTATGACTTTCAAGGAAAGTAAGCTCAATTCTGTGTTATTGTGGAAATGTTTAGCTGCCGATAGAGGAGAGTAGTAAGATACCAGTCAGCTGCAGCTTTCAAAGTAGCACAGTTACAATTGAAATAAGGGTTGCTTTGTTTTACTTTGATGATTAAAATAAAAATTTATGTATTCCCTCCCTGATCAGTGATGTCTACATTTTTAACATAAATACGGATGTAAGTGTTCTACAGTTTTCCCCTGAACACAATTTCTATGGGAATATAAAATTTATGCAGGAAGACTTAGTGTAAAATAATATCTGAAAAATAAAGTGTTTCAATTATATTTAAAAATATTTGTTGCCCAGAGTATGAACTTCCAGTGGATTACAACTGGTAGAAATTGAACTTACATACACTCACATATATATATATACACATATTTATATACACTGCTACAATTATTAATTGCTTTGGCAATCTTATGCATATAATCATCTTGTATGGAGCCTTATCACCAAATGTTAAAAATACACAAAGGTTTCAGCTATAAACCCTGTTTTCTTAGGCTAATAAATTATTAAGACTGGTTCATCTATGCAGATCATACTTCTTTTAGCCTCCACTCAAATTTGTAGTTTTGAGGGCATAATCAGAAATCTTTTTATCTGTTTTTAATCCGGCTAAGGACAAAATAAAATATGTCATTGTCAGATTTTTAGAAAAGAAACAAACTCCACAAACCACCATATCAATTTTATACAAAATCCCTAGTCAACTACTTTGCAATAGGAAACCTGACATTAATATCATATAGATACTTAGCTGTGTGTTGTCTAGAAAAAGGACATAAAAGTGGCTAAAAAAGAAACTGTTTGGGTCACTGTCCATTTTGAGATGTCTTGCAAGAAAAGTTCTACTAGGAGAGTACTGTAAGTTAATTGCAGACCCCAGAGTCAAATCTGAGAATGGGCAAGGTAATTTGGAGTGACTTTAACATGCAAGTTAATAGAATGGAGAGAAAAAAAGCTACTAAGTGGCATGCATGTTCAAAAGCATAATAACCAACAGCTTTTCACTAAATTATCACTGAAACAACAAGAGGCAATATTTCATTAGACTTGATTTAGGTAAGTAGTGAGTGATGTTGTAGAAGAAATAACATTATAGAAAATAACCATGGACCAAGTGAACATGAACTAATCCCATTTCAGTTAAGTGGTTAAAAAACACAAATAAGACAACTAAGAATAATAAATTGAAAATCTTAACTTTGATATCACTTTCATGAGACTGGACTGGAGAATATAAGGCTTGAGTACAGAGGAGGCTCACAAAGCTGTTTGTATCATTAAGAGTTTATATCAGAAGTGACATTGAAAGATTTTTAAAAGGAAGCACTGGATGTAAACAGATAAATAACTACCATAACAATATTGAGCCTAGGCAGGCAGACAGAGAGCCTCTAAGAAATAGAAAAATTTTGTGACGGGTGAGAAGAGCTGTGTGTTATAAGTGAAAAAACTTAGTGCTGAGGTGAGAATTGCTGCTGACTCATAACTCAGAACACTAAAAACAGCCTGAAATTCTTCAGCTGCAAATTTTTTAAGAAAATAGTGGCAAAGACAGTGAAGTGGATACAGATTCAGAATGGTCAAGTATTACTCAAAACACAAATAAATACTGTAACTCCCTTTTGGTAGAGGAAATGAGGCTGCTTGTAGAGGTTAAGACAAGACTGATAGCAGGAATACATCTGGCAATGGATATTGGAGGCAGAAGTAAAACTTCAAGGAGGTCCTGCAGCCAGTGAGGGATAAACACTTTCCAAGGATTTTGACAGGACATATGCATGAACTTGCTAGTCCAACTGTGTATTTCTTCAGAAAAACGATCAAAATTATTCAGTATTATAAAGCTGGAGAAAGCAAAGAAAATACCTGTAAGAAGGGAGAAAAAAAAAGAAACGTGTTGGCAAACCTCTTTCTGTGTGCATGGATAGGACCTTTTGTGAAAATGTTTACTCTTGCTGTTGCCTTTTGGCTCTGCTGGGTAGAATCAGAGATAATTCACCTTTACTGTCTCCAGAGAGCAAGATGCATGGGACACTTTTGTCCCTTCTTTTCCCAATAACTGGTCTACAAGATAAAATTTTAATAGTGCTTTAACAAATGTTGACTTCAGTAGTAATTGATAATAGATTACAAGAATGTACTGTGCAGGTGACTGAAGCAAAAGACAGGATGTCCATAGGGGAAGGGAAAGTTCAGCTAACTTTCTGAAAGCTGGAAGAAAATTCTCAGACTTAATAAATGCAGAAAATTATTGGTCTGGAAAACAGGCCAAGAATTAAAAAAAAAAAAATGCTTTCAGTTTCTAAAAGGAGACCAGAGAGAGTTAATCCCTTTGAGTATATTTGCCCCCTTCATTAGTATATATGTCTCATGTAGGAATTGAATTTTACATGAATAATGAGATCATCCAAAGTAAAGCTAATAGTGGTAATAAAAGGTTCCCACAAGGCCTAAAACCTCAAGTTTTGGAGTATAAAGAAACCTCTAAAAGCTGGGAGAAAGGAAGAAAACTTCCTCTTTGCAGAAATCATTATTTCAAGGGGCCTTTTGCACTGCTTTCTAAAGCAAACAGCCCCAGCTTACCTGGAGGAGACATCCGGGCAGGAGGGTTGCCTGGTGACCTGAAGTGTCCTTGAGCAGACACTGGTCTGCTCCTGGCTGCTGTGCCAGCTCTACGCAACATCCGCAGGGCCCAGTTTGTTGCAGCATCAGAACAAACCCCATAGAGCAGGACAGGAGGCAAAGAAAACTTACCTCATCCTACCCAAGAACTAAAGCATGGCAAATATATATTATGAGCTACTCTTGTGGTTTCTGGAGTCATTATTCTATTTCTTAGTGCCTTAATGCCATATCTGCAAGAAAGGGAATAATAATTCCCACTTTGTCTCCCATAGTTAGACTGCAAAATTTCAGAGGCAAAGACTTCTATTTTTTAACATAAAGATCGCCTGAAAAAGAGCACTGTAAAGAGCTCAGCTGGGGCCTCCTAATGTTACTGTAATACAAATAAATCCTAAATGAATACTCACCTTTAGACATACAGGAAAAGAAGGTTTCTTTCTGTGAGAGACTTCCTGCTATTTATGCCACAATGACAATGAAATCCAAAGTGTGTACCTGTGCTTTTAAAGCAAATTCACCAAAGCTGAGCATAAATTGTTACAACACTTTCTTTTCCTCAGAGGAACTCAGGATGATGGGGAAAAATTACAAATATCCCAAAGTAAGGTGCTTAGATAAGACCAAAGGCTGACATTTCTCTTGGCTGTGGAGAAGAGATATAATCTTCTAAATGATATCCCAACTATGCAAAGGCTTTAAGTCATACTACCAGCTGCCTTTACACTGTCCTTAGTGTAAAGTCTCCTTTTCTCACATTTTCCTTTTCCTGTTCAATTTTTAAACAGCTTTCATCCAAACCATCACATAAACAGCTTTTCCATTTCCTTTGCATGTTAAGAGTGAGACCCAGCAGGACACACCTGGTGAAGAACAACAAGGTGAAAACCTCAGAAGAGGCTTTTTCTATTTCCCCACGCACAGGGTTTATGTGGTTCAGAATCACAGAATATTGGGGGTTGGAAGGGATCTCAAAGATCATCTAGTCCAGCCCCCCTGCCAGAGCAGGATCACCTACAACAGATTGCACAGGAATGCGTCCAGGCGGCTTTTGAATGTCTCCAAAGAAGGAGACTCCACAACCCCCCTGGGCAGCCTGTTCC
>JAVSBS010017335.1:0-10158 GCA_033124195.1 Coracias cyanogaster | reverse complement strand
CCGTCACTTAGAAGAGACGGAGCTGAGCAGTGAAAGCACCGCACAGAATTAGTGCTGCTCTAGCTCAAAGCAGGACATTGTCAGAGCTGCCGGTCACAGCTTTAGGCAAGGAGGCTTAACACCTTTGTGGCAATGACCAGGATGCTTCTGGACCTTCAAACGGACTCACTGAGGCACTTCTAATGCTCCAGGCCATCACCGTTTTGCCCAGTAGATGGTTGCCTCAACATCTGCCTGGTTATGTTGGGGTGAGCAAGGGTGGCATAACCAACCCTGGTCCAAGAGACCAGCATTGGTGACTAAATCAGGCCACTCCAAGAAAAGAGGATGTTCATGTTAGTGGAAAAGAAACAAAGCAAAACCAAAAACCCACCCAAACCCCAATGAGTTTTTCTTTGCTGTAAAACTTCCGATCCTGCCCTGGAGTCTCTTTGATGCTGGGCTCACCATCTAAACTCAGCATCTCATCGTTAGCTGCTAATTGCAACATCTTCCCTAGGCAGCCAAAGGCGAAGCACGAGCCAGGGCTGTAGAGCTGCTGTACACTCCTGTAAACTTGAAAAAGCATCTACGGGACCAGCACTTAGATCAGAGAAAATGATAAAGCAGATAAGACATAAAAAATCCTCAAGCTGAGCAACAAAATTTGCAGCCCCAGAAGACAACTTTAATAGAATCATAGCATAGTTTTAGTTGGGAGAGATCTTTAAGATCGTCAAGTCCAACCATTAACCAAGCACTGTCAGGTCACCACTAAACCATGTCCCTCAGCACCACATCTACAGTTCTTCAATCCTTCCAGGGATGGGGACTCCATCCTTGACTTTGCCTTCTCCACAACGACCTCACGTGTCACATCACCACAAAGAAGCATCATAAAAATAGAGTCACTTGGCGCTACAGTAAGAACCTGACAATTCTTAGAGAAACGGTCAAAGAAAAATACCCAAACATCCAAATTACTCCATGCAATCGGTTCAAGTGACTTGCCACAGGTTGCTCGGAAATAGAACAGTTTGGTAAAAACACAGCCGCTCATTAGAACTCACTGAGAAGTCCTTAATTTTGCAGTTAACATAAGACAGTATCAAATAATCTCAAATTCCTCAAAAGAAAATCGCCAAGATGTTTATACCGAGTAACTTAAGTGAGCAGTTCTTCTGAGCATTTAATGCATTCTCTTAACTCTTTTTTGGTGTCACTCAGCAGCAGCTCTATCAGTGATGCAGCTCCAATATGAGTCTCAGTTACAGCCTCTAGAACATATGACTGATTCTCAGCTCCCCTCTCGGAAAAATCCCAAATTTTGCTTTCCTACCTCCTAGGGAAGTGGTATGAAAACAACCCTTTCCTCCAGAGCTCGGCTGAACAGTATTTTCCCAGCCCACAGCCACAGCTCCCTCTTCTCTAAGCCAGAACCAGCCACGAAATACTTTCTTTTTTATAGATCTATGTTATTAAAATAATATAATTCTTTAATAGCCTCCAAATACCATGCCAGAAAATGAAAATAAAACCATTAGCAATAAATTGACTGCCCCAAGCTTATCTTTAACAAGCAGACCACCAACGCGGCTTTACCCCTGCTGAAAGCCGCACATTGAACATACAAACCTTTTATTGTGATGTTTTCAAAATGTTTCCCTCATATAATGTGCCAGGGTCCTACACGTGTTTTAGGCAACTACTCTGGATGCTTGTATTTGTAGATTGATGAAACTAATACCAGTAGCTTGACAAATTCCAAAGCATACAATAAAAAAAACCAAAACCATAGAATTGTTTTGGTTGGAAGAGACCTTTAAGCTCATCAAGTCCAACCGTCAACCCAGCACTGCCAGGGCACCACTAACCCCTGGCCCTCAGCACCACATCTCCACGGCTTGGAAACCCCTCTAGGGATGGGGACTCCACCACTGCCCTGCCCAGCCTGGCACAGCCCTTCACAGGAAGAAATTATTCCTCATGTCCAACCTAAACCTGTTGCTTCTTCCTTGGGAGAAGAGCCCAACCCCACCTGGCTCCAACCTCCTTTCCAGGGAGTTGTTGAGAGTGAGGTTTCCCCTCACCACACTCCTGCTCTAGACCCTTCCCCAGCTCCGTTGCCCTTCTCTACACACGCTCCATCTCTCTTTCCAGCCCCCTTTCAGTACTCCAAGGCCGCATCTCTCTCGGCTAAACTCGGTCCCAAGACTCCACTTTAGACTCAATATATATTCAATCCCAAAGAAGCCCTTTGGATGCCTGAAATATTTATTTTGTTTCCTTTTAACTGGCAAACCCCTTCCAAACACAAGACAAGAACTCCAAAGCTAACATTCCTCCTTTAAGCTTTGCAATGCATACATAAAATACAAACTTCAAACAGCTGCAAAAATAGTGTCTTTGGAAGAAAATAGAGTTTCTACATCAGATACAAGAAAATAGGCTTCTTCAATACAACCCAAAGCCTTCGCAACAGAAACACAATCAAATATTTTTGTTGTCTGGAGGCTTTTATAGCCCATGTTCCCGTGTTATCGCTTCACCTCCCAAGGCATCGTGCTGGGCCAGCGCTGCTGGATGCGGCAGCGCTTCCGAGCCCCGTCCGGCCGCGGTCCCAGCCCCGGGTGAAGCAGAGGGGTCCCAGCCCCATCTCCAGCCACCCCACCCCACCGCAGGAAGGAGCCAGCCCCAGCCAGGCCGCCCGGGCCCACAAAGCAGCAGGTTCTGTACAGCAGCAACCCCCCGGCTGAGCTTTGGGCTCTGCACCTTCTTGCTTCCATCCCCTCTTCCCTGCGGCACCTGGAGAACATCAGGGAAAAGACAGCTCACGTCTCAAACGCTGCCTTCACCCTCAGGCCTTGCAGAGCACAGAGGGGTGGAAGGCTGGATGTAGTTGCCGTCACCTTTTCCTCTCATTTCACAGCACGCTCGCAAAGCTCCAGGCTTGTTTGGAGGGTGCAGGTGCAGCCAGGGACCTGCTCGCTCTCCTGTGCTCCGAGGGACAGGAGTTGGCTGCCCAGTGCAGAGACCTCTCCTGCTCCGCTACCCCCAAGGGCAGGCGTCCTACAGGCCCCTTCTCCCCCCTTCCCACTCCCCAGGGTTCAGAGCTGCAGGGGTGCCAAGGAAGCTCCACCTGAACTCTCCCAGCTCAGCCTCCTCCAGAGAGCCGTGCAGCAGAGCTCGTCCCTGCCTCCCGCGGCACCGCCCGCCCGCTCTTCACCAGCAAAACAATCACACGGGGAACAAAGACGATTCAACACAGGAAAGTGCTTTGAACAGCGGGGGCTCGGAGACACGAGCCCCTCCAGCAGCGAGGAGTTCCACGGCACATTGAACTTCACAGTTTCTATCATCCTCGGAGGAAGCCGGCCGGGGTTCTCGATCCCTCTCGGCCGACACATCCCACCTTCAAGGCACTTGTCTCCCCAGGCTGGCAGAGACGCGTGGAGGAGCCAGAGCTGCCGCTGCTGGCTGAGCTTTCCCAAAGGCTTCACACCACCAGAGAGCTGTGGAAGACGACGCTCTCCTCTGGCTGGCCGCGCTTCCAGTGTTCGTAATTCAGTGAAGGAGACTTGGACACCTCGCTGAAGCCATCGACCGCAGCGTCCTTCCGCACCCCGAGGAACGGGACCGGGGCTGGGGGCTGGCAGGAGGGAAAGGTGCCCGTGCCAGGGCTGGAAGGAGCTGGAAAGCCCCGGAAGAGGAAGCCCACGTTTGGGAAGAGCGGCTTCACCAGGCTGACGGGGCAGAAGGCAGAGCCGGTGGGGTTGAAGTGCACTTTGTTCTTGTCGGGGCAGGAAGGCTGAAAAGGCTGGTCAGGGCTGGGGGAGCTGAAGGAGACAAGAGTGGACAGGGTTAGGAACGGGCACGGAGCAGCCACAGGGAGAACACTCGGAGCCCAAGAGCTGAACGGCCTCTGTGAGACGGGCTCTGCTTCAGGTCCAGCGCGGCACGAAGAGCTTCTGTTCTGACAGCGCACTGACCAACAGAACCAGCTCTTCTCCTCCAGGCTCTGCTGGCTGAGAAAAACCCACTGCCTGGGAAGGGCTCGGAATCACAAGACCCTTCCGAGTGTGTCTGAGGGTTTGCAGTTCAGCCTCTGGCTCTTCTCACGGGGCTGGAGCTGCCACAGTCTCGTTGGGGGTTTTCCTAGAGGCCGTTCCCTTCTCTCAGACCCAGGCAGGGGTGGCCGTGCAGCGACAGAGCCTCGGCTGCCCCCACCCCAGCACCCTCCCGTGCGACCAACCTCACACGAGTTCTCTGCTGCCAACAGCTCCTCATACTTACGAAGCTTCTTCAAAGGCCCGGACCTTCTCACATCCCTCGGGAGGTTCCCGTTTAAACATGTAGCTGTGGTTGGGTCGAGGAGAAGAAGCGAAGCCCAGGACTGGTGAAGGGCTGCCCTCCTCTGGCAGGGGAGAAAAGAAAGAGCCTGAGAAAGCTTTAAAAGAATCAGCAGTGCCCTCACTCAACACAGACACGTTCTTTTAGACCCCGGGGCTGCAGGCTACACTACCCCAAAGCTGCGGCATTTGATCCGTGCAGTTCCCAGCTCACAGCCTCCGCCCAGTACTGGGAACCACCAGCCTGGAGGGTAATTACTGGAGCTTTAAAAGGCCACTACAGTTCAGGCAACCTGGTCGAGACCCTCTTCTCCCATCTCGGCTGCAGCTTCCCGCCCCGCACAGACAGGGAGGAGTCGTTGCACCAAGGTTTCGGCAGCCCTGGTCCCCTTCGCCCCTCCTGACCCCCCAGCCCCTCTGCTTTCAGCGTTTACCTTTCTCCTTCGGATCTGGCTGCACCTCGTCCCCCGCAGAGGAGGGATCTTCTGCTGCCAGCCTCACCGGGGTGTGTGGAGAAAGGTGGAGAGGCACGGAGGGGGAAGGAGAAAGAGAGAGGCTGCTGCAGGAGCCACTGCTGGGCTCCAGAGTCAGGGACGCATCTCCAGAGCCTCTCTGGGCAGGCGCCGGCGCCCTGTGACCATCTGGGACATCCAGTATCTAGGGAGGAAGCCAAGTCTTAGAGGAGCAAGAAACCCCCGTCACCAGCGAAGAGGTTTAACAGCAGCTGCACCCGCAGAGAGCAGCTACTCGGGGTGAGGGACCCAGCCACGAGAAGGACGTTGGCCCTTCTGTGTCCCGTAACACAGCTCGGCTCGTGAGCCGCCTGGGATCGCTTCTCCCACAGCAGCTCCGCACAAAGGAGCCCCTGGATGCCAGTCTAAGTGTCTTCCAGCTGCCAATGAGCTGTCACCTACCCTGAGATTACTACTGGCCAGTCTCTCAGAGCACCAGCAAGTTTTAAGGACTGGAGCCAGCAGGCACTTGACCCAATTCAGGCAGTTACGTGCCTAGAACACGCTAAAACTAGACACTGAGGCCGTTCCCTTGGCCAAGAGACAGATCTGGGCAGTGTCTTCAGAGGAGAGGATTTCCAAGACCACCCAGAAAAGTCAGGGCAATCCTGTGGCCTTCACTCACCCGCAGAAGCTCTTCCTCTCCCTGTTCCTTCACAAACGCTTCCTCCAGTTCCTGGTTTAGCCCTTCCAGGCTCCTGTGCAAGCAGGGGCTGAGCCTCAAAACAGGAGACGGAGAAAGGAAGCCTGAAGGAGAGTCCTGCAACAATCCAGAACCAAAGGAGTTAGAGTTTTATCTGAGCAAAAGCAGCAGTTACACCCTGTTTGGAGCCATGGACGTACCCTGAGCAATCCCAGGACAGCATGGTCGCCCTGGACCGGGGAGCTCTTCTCCTTGTCTTTGCCACTTCTGCCATTGAGCTTTGTTCGCTGGAGCTGCTGCTTCAGTTTGGCAATCTGGCAAACAAAGTTTCAGCTACAGAACCTCACAAGCCAAAACAGATCCCGCCTCGTCTCTCTCCTTCCCCTCTTCCAACCCACAAGGAAGTGCCGAAGTGGAGGCGGTTTCAGTCACACACGCGGCAGCTCCGGCCACCTCTCCACGGAGGGACTAAAGCACTCACAAGGCCTCGTTACAATCTCCCCCGCTGCAATGTGGCCAGTGCCCCTCCTGTAGCGGCTCTGGGTTATCTTCTACCTACAGATCATCGGGACCCAAGACCGTGGAACCCACAGACCCCACAACAGCAACGAGCAACGACTGAGTTTCAGCGGAGCTACTTCACAACAGCTGCCTGCTAGAGGAAGCCAACACGACCGGTCCTTAGCTGAATCAAAGAGCGTCAGGGATAAGAACAAGGGCCAAGGTCTCATCTTCACTTGCATCCTCCCCTCCCAGGCAAGCAGAAGCCTCCTGAACATCCGCAGCTACCACGGATCTTGCTCAAGCTTGGGGAGGGTCTGTTTTACCTCTCTGCGGTGATCTGTGCTGCCCCACGACGCAGAACGCTTGTGAGCGCTGGAGATGGCCTTCCCCGCTTCCGCCTCATGCCAGGACACCGGAGTCTGAAGTGATGAGAAACACGGCTGAGGATAATCACAACATTTACTGGTTTAGAGACTGGTGGGAGAGTCCTAAGAACAAGTGAGCAAGTGCTGCCCGGCCACAGCCCTGCTCCAGCCTCCCCCCGTAACACTACACTCAATAACGTGCATTAAGAGATTGTCATCTATTTATAGCGGCCGAAACAAATTTGGCCAGACTTGTGTCTATGGGGAAACTGGACCTCCCAGAACTACATGGCAACAGACCTGCCCTCAATCACAAAATCACAGAAAATCAGGGGCTGGAAGGGACCTCTGGAGACTACCTTGTCCAACCCCCCTGCCAAAGCAGGTCCACTGAGGGCAGGTTACACAGGAACATGTCCAGGCACGTTTGGAATCTCTCCAGAGAAGGAGACTCCACAACCTCTCTGGGCAGCCTGGGCCAGGCTCCCACACCCTCACACCAAACAACTTTCTCCTTGTGTTGAGGTGGAACCTCCTGGGTTCCACTTTGTGCCCATTGCCCCTTGTCCTGTCACTGGGCACCACTGACAAGAGACTGATTGCTCCATCTTGCCGACACCCACCCTTCAGACACTTATAAACATCAATCAGATGATTTCTGAGCACTGATCAGAAGTCAGCGGCTTCCTTGCCACAAGTCCCTGGCAAGATGAAGGGCACCAAACCATTCCTCCAGAAAAACAAACCCACAACCTCTTCCTGCGCCGCTCGCCCAGGCTCTCGTCCGCTGAGAGCTCGTCGTACGCACCAGCGTTAGCGAGAGGAAAAGCCTCGCCCAGCTGCGAGAACACACCACGCTCCGGAGACCTCAGGCTCCCGTATCAGAGCTCAAAGGCGTAACCCAGCGCGGCGCTTGGCCCGCAGGCTGCCTCCCCGGCCGCGGTTCCTTCCCGGCTGCATGTCCCGCAGCTGCTTTCCAGGCCCCGAGTATCAATGGAAATCAGAACGGGCTGTTCATCTGATCGGCAAAGGGTGTGAACTTCCTTCCACTGAACTCAGCGCTCTCGCACAAGACTCCGGGATCGGAACAGTCCCAAAGCACATCATTTGTGAGATCAGCCATCATTTTTTTCCCCCCCAACATCACATTCCAGTGCCTCTCGGAGCGCTGGCCCTGTGTCGCTGCTGCTGCTGCCGTGTCTGGGGGAGGCTTTGGAGGACACTTCCCTCCTCCATCCTCAGCGACAGGCTGCCAGGAGGTGCAAGGGCCTGAGAACGGTTCCTCTCCTCAGCTTAACTGATCTCCCCAGAGGCAGCAGCTGTTTCAAACCACCCTGTTGAGTCACGGGGATGACAGAGGCTTCTTCTCTCAAAGCAGGTTTTAAAATCTATTTAAACCACAGGAACGAGGCAGGTTGCCTACAGAGCTACCAGGTTTCCCTCCTGTAAAGGGGTGCAGGTGATTTCTAGGCAGGAATCCAACCCTCTCCTGGCTTGGCAGGCTCTGAACAAAGCCCCTCCTCACACACACCACCGAGCAGAGCGCAGCGGTCCCCGCAGCTAGAGCTGTTTGCTGTCCAAGTCTCTCCGTGCCCGTCAGCAGCAGATATCATGGCACAAAGTTGTTCTGGTCGATTTACAGTGTTCAGTTTGGTCTGAGAGAAGAAACCTGCCCTGCCTGAACCACTGCTCCGAGGTCCTGCTCCGCTCCCAGCACTTGGGTGCAGCCATCCCCGAGCTACCCGTGAAGGAACAGACCAAGACGATAGGAAATCCTACGGCAGAGACCAGCCTGGCAGCTCCAGCACGTGGCATGTCTGAGCTCATTTCCTACCTCAAATATGCTTAACTCCAACATCCTCATTTGGCCATTATCCCAAAACATTGGGTCATTTTCTATCCTGGTCGCTCACGTACACAAAGCTCAGGAGAAGAGGCTGGCTCAGGTCTAAGAGACAAGACCCACGTTACTGCGAGGAGCAAGTCTGCGGGAAGCTGAACTCCAGCAGAACATGACTCCTTAAACCACCAAAGAGCTCCTCAGCCCTGTTTGACGTCACTTATTGCAGCGATACCCAGAGCAGGGAGCCCCTGCACCAGGGCTCACAAAAAACTAGGGCCTAAAAAGGAAGAAAAAACACCACTGTTTGCAATAGGAAGGCCTGAAAACGAAGCTTGTGTCCCCGGCCCACCTCGCATGGGCTGTGAAGGCAGGAGGAAATTACAGAACCTTCTGTACTAACTGTGGCAAAACCGCTTCCTCAGAAAAAGGAGAGAAAAGAACGCTTCGCGCAGCACGATAAAGCCACAAGCTCCAATCGTGCAGTGCTGCCATCCTCACCCCCACGCTCAGCACCTGCGCTTCTCGCTCACTGAACCACCTTGTGATAGCAAATCTACAGAGCTCTGCAAAACAGCTGATCGGGACCTGAACGGGGAGGGACAAACACGCAGAGAAGGTCCCACAGTTGGTAACTATTGAGCCTGAGATTATAGAGAAAGCCGCAAAGTCCCGGAGGTTACGCTGAGGAACGGTTCGTTAACACTCAAGAGTGGGCTAGAACCAAGAGTTTATTCCCATTTGGCAGGTGGAGAGGCTCGTGTGTGAAGCAGGAGCTTGCTGCTCGTTTCCCAGGCATGCTGCAAGGTACAATTAGCAGTTGCAAGGCACTTGCAGATCACTGATGAAAGCCTGGGCACACCCGGCCTGTTCACTGCAGAGCAGGGATCGGCTCCAGCTCGGCAGAGGCTGAAGGAACTCAGGGCTATCTCCCATTCCGGGAAGGAGGAGGTGGCTCCTCTTCTCCAGCCCTTTCCCCAAAAAGGCTACAGGCAAGAAAAACTAATCAGCCCCCAAACACTGAGGTTAAGTGTTCCCACCACTGCTGATGGAGACAGAAAGGAAGAGTGTGCTTCCCTGGCTCAGAAATAAAGTCAGACAAATTCTTTCCCTTCCTTTCCAGCACGCCCTCTGCCCTCAGCAGCGCTCCCGGGCACTGGAACCGAAACAAAAGCAGGCAGGAATACTTTGGGAAAGGACAATGGAAGTTGGAATCCAATTGAGAATTTCCTGCAAACAGCCCAGTAATAAACTGTTGAATAGCAAGGATCAAACAACAAGTGAGCAGAGGTTGAACGCGCTAAATAAACGACTTGTTAAGTAAAGGATGGTCTTCTCCTCCTCAATTCCTTCACCTCTGCAGAGAGGCAAGCGCTGTTTGCTGCCACAGCAATATTTACAGGTTGCTAAGAGTTCCTCGAGGTCTGGAGCTTGTCCATTCTGCAGCAGAGCTGTGCCGTTCGTGCTCACGAGCCCTTCTGCGGGAGCACCCTTGACTTCTTGCAGCGTGTGGCACACAGCCCGCCAGTGTTATATAAGGACTTGGCCCACAACTGCAAGCCAGGAAAAAAAAAATAGTAGCATGGAGCCAGTACTGGAGAAGAAAGCCAGAGGCCATCTGCCTCCAAACAAGGCCAAGGAAACTCTAACGCTGCACCAAAGTGGAGTCAATTGAAGCTGAGAAGCAAAAAGAGGGGGAAAAAAAAGCCTTCCTAGAAAGTTGCAGCTGGATGGAAACTATATCTACAACAATCTCAAATATTGAGCCTACCTCTACTACACTCTTGACAACTCCCTGAAAGGAGGTTGGAGCCAGGTGGGGTCGGGCTCTTGGACAGGACAAGAGGAAACAGCCTTAAGTTGTGCCAGGGGAGGTTTAGGTTGGACAAGAGGAACAATTTCTTGCTGGCAAGGGCTGTGCCAGGCTGGGCAGGGCAGTGGTGGAGTCCCCATCCCTGGAGGGGTT
>JAVSBS010017334.1:67556-80819 GCA_033124195.1 Coracias cyanogaster | reverse complement strand
GGAGATGCTTGTTCCTCGGTGTGTTCGCCGGTGTTCGCGCCCGGGGTCAGGCGGGGGGCGGCCCACCGGCCGGGCCCGCGGCACCGGCTGCGGGGCGGAACGCGGCCCGACCGTGCTAGTGCTGCCCGCGGCGGAGAGCCAGGGCGACCGCAGTTGAGGGAAGGTGCAGCAGCGAGAGAGAAGCGCAGAGACCTCACATCCGCCCTGACGAGAGAGGGAGATTATTTTTTTCCCAGACTGAGAAAATGGCTCAGATGGAGGAGTATTTTTAGGTGCTTTGTGTTGCAGAGAGAGAGCAGGGGCTTGCTGGGTTTTATTTTCCCTTCCTTGGTTCGGATTGCGTTTTCTGCCCTCTGGTTTGGAGGAGTAAAGATAGATGTTCGTGCTAACTGTGAAATATGACAATACGTTCGTTTTTAAGAACCGTTTTCATATGTGTTAGATTTAATCTGATAATATTAAGCTTAACTTGGCATTGCAAGTTTTAATGCTTCATTTAATAGATTGTAGCTAATATTGTCATGACTATAACAAGTAGTATATTAATACCACAAATACTGCTGTGAAATTTAGTGCAACTTACAAGTTTCATGAAAGGCATAAAAGCAATTTCATGAAAATTTGCATCACTTTTGAGTAAACACCACCTTTCACTTTATTCAGCTGAAACAAGATACCGACTGCATAGGGCTGTAACGTTCTCTTACGTGCTTGCCCATTTTATATGTATACTTCATGAAAATGCATGGATTTCATGACAGATTTTAGGAATATATTACAGAAACTATACCTTGATAAATGCTGTACATTGTAATCCGTAGGGGTTTAAAAATGTAAAAATCCACAGGGGTTTAAAAAACATACTTTCTTCTTACATAAATTTTAACATAATAAAATGTGCAAACTTGAGAGCAAGTCATCAGTAAAACTAGAGAAAGTTTGCACGTGATGTTGAAAGCTCAATGGTACCCGCTGACTTTAGAACTGTGACTGCACATGCCTCTGGCTGTGCAGTCTTCACCTCAGCTTTGGGCTGGCCTGGCGCATAGTGCCAGAGACCAGAGCTTCCCCCAGTAGCTCAGGCAGATGCCTGAACCCCGCAGCTTCCACTGGCCTCTGCTGCATTGGAGGGGGCAGAGGAGGCTGTGGGGCAGCACACGGAGCACGCTGCTCCCACGGTACCTGAGATCTGTTCAGCTCTTCTTGAAGAGGACTGAAAGAACATGTTACCTGTTGCTATGTAATTCCAGCTCACCCTGTTGACAAAGTCATGGCACTGGTCTACTGTGAAATCAGAAAGATGGAGGAGGGTGCTGGTACACTGCCATGTGTGTAGTGTACATGAGGGTGTCTGCTGTGCCTTGCTGGGAACAGGGCTCTGGCAGTCAGGTGGTGCCCAGGGGCCATCGCTGTGGTCTGCCAGGCAGCACCTCCCTATATTTAGTGAGAGCAGGAAAGTGAGCCTGTTGGGGTGGACACATTGTTTACAGGAGATCAGATAAGCAGCTACATGGGTTCTTGTGGAGAGCATAGCTGTCACTTCTTAAGAGATGCAAAGTATGTCTCAAAGACAAGGGTCTCCACTGCTATGCAAAGTATGCTTTGATGTGATTCCTCCCGATGATCTTTCAAGATCTACTCAATTGGAAAGGCATCTCTAGATACGGTGGAAGAAACAATAAGATCTGTCAAGTAACAAGGCCATAATAGTCCACTTTCCTTGTAATTGTTCTGCATGTATGCAAAAGATATACAAGTCTGCTGGGAAATACATGAGGTTTTGCAAGGATCATACCAAACCTAGAAAGGAAGAATTCTTGCATCATGGATGCCTTATTAACTCTATATATTTTAATGTATGTTCTAAAGAAAGTTTATAGCCTATTTAACGAGTATACCCTGTGAAAAAGAAAAAAAAAAAAGGAAAAATAAAAATCTAAATACAAGCAATACCATAAAATATGCATCTAGGAACTAAATGTATGCCTTGCAGAGTTACGCCATCTTTTCAGTCCTACATTATGAGAGCTGTAATCTCCAGGAGGCACTAAGTAAATGAGACAAGCTCATTTAAATGTGGTCCACAGTGCAACAATTACAGCTGTTTTGGCCTGAAACTGACCCTAGTACCACGCTACTGCAAAGGGCATGATCTTGGCTATCCATCAGTATCTAAACAAAAAAGTACCATTTGATCAGCCTTGCTCTCGAATGGCAAGTAAAGAGACCGGGTCGTTTTGGTAAACAAATAAGGAAAAGGAATTGAGGATGGTAGCAAAAAGACTGCTAAAATAACCTGCAGCATAACAGGCAGTCTACATGAATGTCAGCCCACACTAACACCACTCCAAAAATTCACTGTTTTCAAACAGAACACTATAATATGCACACTGTCCCACCCATTAGCATGTAAAAATAATTACTTGAAGCAAAACAGGGGTCAGTAACCCATGGCACTCATGGCCAAAACCATTGTTGGCACACGGATCTACTCTGAATACCATGTAGGAAGGTGTAGCAGAGAGATGAAAGTTGCAGAAGCTGGAGAGGTATACATAGAAAGTAGCACTTTCTAGCTTCTACTGAGTGCAGCTCTAGGTGGAGTCACCATACCACCCAGTGGCTGGCCCATCTGGAAATCAACAGGAGCTTGAAGTGCCGGCTTGCCAGAAGAAAGGTATTGTGATTAGCTCTGATTTACTTGTATACTTCACCTCTACCTTCAGAAGGAAATACTCAGTTTGGCACAAGACACCAAAATGGGGTACTGGCCACTCATAAAATGTTGCTAACCGCAGTACTGTAACTTGTACATCCCCCTCTACTCTGCCCTAGTGAGACCTCACCTGGAGTACTGTGTTCAGTTCTGGGCTTCCCACTTCAAGAGGGACAGAGGTCTACTTGAGAGAGTCCAACAGAGGGCTATGAGGATGATTAGGGGACTGGAACACCTGCCTTATAAGGAAAGGTTGAGAGACCTGGGGCTTTTTAGTCTGGAGAAGAGAAAACTGAGAGGGGATCTAATTAATGTGTATAAATATATGAGGGCTGGGTGTCAAGAAGAAAGGGGCAACCTCTTTTCACTTGTGCCCTGTGATAGGACAAGGGGCAATGGATGCAAGCTAGAGCACAGGAAGTTCCACCTCAACATGAGGAGGAACTTGTTTACTGTGAGGGTTACAGAGCACTAGAATGGGCTCCCCAGAGAGGCTGCGGAGTCTCCTTCTCTGGAGAGTTTCAAGGCCCATCTGGATGCGTTCCTGTGTAACCTGCCCTAGATTTTATGGTCCTGCTTGGCAGGGGGGTTGGACTCCATCTCCAGAGGTCCCTTCCAAACCTGAACATTCTATGATTCTATGAAAGGTTCCAACTGACTGCTCTGCAGGGCTGTTGTGGACAGGGTGTAAGGTTTCAAAAGTACATTGAAAAATAGGCCCTCCCATTGTCAAACTGCTTTGGAAAATGCTGCCTGTCTGTTTAAAAATGATCTGGCAATTTCTTTCTAATGTGGTTCAGAAAATAGCATCAGAAGCACTTAAACTGAGGGAAATTACACATTTAAGCTCTACTTTCTTCATCATCATTTTAAGTAATATGCTTTTGAGGGGTATCAGGTCAGTTACTAGTACAACAGTTACTTTTAGTCTTTGAAAGTCCTGCTGCTCAGCCAGTGCTGTGCAGACAACAATCCTTGAGAATGCTTTACAGTTCTGCAGTTTTTCACAGGGACCAAAGGACAAGTTGGAAGAAAACTGAGGCACAACTTATGGAAGGTCTGAGTCCCAACTGAACATAAGGTAGCCATATTCTCAGTCTCACCTGTAATGAATCGGGTGTGTCACTCTGCTCACTGTTTTCTATGGGTCTGAAGAGCTCTTTCTTCTTTTCCCTGTCCCTCATGTCAGGGCTAGCAGCACTAACAAGCATCTTCAGGTTAGCAGTGGGGGTCCAGGGATCAGGCTGAGGTCTGTCAACGAGCTTAACAGGTGTAATTGGACTTCTTTCTGGGGTGCAGCCTTTTTGCTTTGATAAATCAACTGGTTCATTCTTAATGGGAGTCTTTGGGGACATCTTGGTTCGATCAAATATGTTTTCCTATGAAAAACAAAATTCTTGAGACATAACAGGAAAGAAAACAGTCCAACAACCAATTTAACTATTCTTACAAAGGTAATTGTAGTGGCTCATGCCTTGGCACTTACATTTAGCAGAGTTCTTCTGCCTTTGTTGGAAGTGGTAAAATATTCTACATGCTAGCATACTGGAGGTAGTGTGTATGAGATACTGCCCTGAACTACAGAACCTGAGGTCAACCAGTCAAATTTGTGCCCTATCAGGCTTTAAAACTGACTGTTACTCCAAGACAGCATTGCCCAAGAACATGTATCATCAAACTTGATTGAAACTGAAATAATGCATTGGTCACATTACACTCAGCAAGAAAACACGATGTTCTGCTTGAAAGGTCCCTGATGAAAAGCCATTCTGGGAATCCAGCTCAGGCTGTCATAAAACCACTAGAAACTAAAGTGGGTGTCACTCCATGTGCAAGTGAAGCAAGCTTAGCATCTGTAATATCTGCTGCTCAAAACAACAAAGAAATTTCCATAACTGTGTTCCTTGACTACAGCTAAGAGCTGCTAGAAAGAAAAATCTAATTAATCAGCAGATTTTTATCATTCTTTGAATGCAGCTCCTAGCTGCAATAAAACTTTTTTTCATATTTCACTTTTGCACCAAATTTTACCCATTCCTCTTACTTATCATGACAGATGAACTGATTTTAAGGGACTGACTGAAGAAAGTATCAATAGTATCCTTGAGCTGAGACATCCATTTTTGAGCAACAAGAGACACTACTTCACTTTAGCCTGTTAGTGCCAATAGTTCACAAAGACTAAAGGAATGAAGTAGACAGGATGTCATAATAGCTTTCTTTGCAGGACATAAAAAATCGAGGTCCAGGTATTCTAAACCTGGTACAGAGGAGGTCTTCCAGAAATGCCCATGCAGGAAGTTGTACTGATGCTTTTTGCCCAGGAAGATGAATGCTGTTCTTAGATAGTCCACCTATCACTTAATACTTCTTAATACCCTACAAACAAGTGTTTTTTTTCAGAACTCTAGCTAATATTGCTGAGTGGTTTCTAGATTTAGTCCCTTGAAATGACTGCATGCACCTTGAGTGAGAGAAAGTGATGCAGACAGATTATCATCAGAAAGCTAGCAGACCTTATAACTTGCTGGAATTCAGAATGAAGCCTTTGGAACCACAGAAAACTGCTTTTATACTATAATTCAGGCTTGAAATTTTTTACTCTTCAGTCTAGGTGTGGCTTTTTTGGTGTTGGTCTCAAACTGAGCAAGTTTTCCTGCTTAGACTAAGATTACCACTTTTTTTTTTTTTTTCAAAGTGAGTTTAAAAAAAATCTAACATGACAACTCTGAGGATGGATACTGTTATTACATATTTTATTTTGTGCTGCAAAAAGTCTAGTTCTGAAATAGGACAGCCTGAAAAAAAATGTTAAGTTACTATTGGTTTGCTGTAAGAACTTTCCCCAGTTAAATTTTGCAGTTTATTTGGAGCAATTCAGCTATGACTAGCCGATATGGATATTTAAATGGGTAATTCCAAATACCATCTTATCAGGTACAGCCTGGGTAGAAAGCAGAAAGAAGTTCTAGTGACAGCTGAAGCTGGTTTTTACTCGGAGTAGTCCTGTAGCATTCAAACTGGAAATGAATTCAGCACACCAAAAGCACTCTGTGCTGAGCACTGATGGAGAATGCTTCTGCATACATTCACCTATGAATTACCCACAATGATGGAATAAATGTATCTTCTTTTACAACTAACAGTTACGCAGTTGTAACTTACTATGCTGTGATAAATAGGGGTCAATTTAGAGGCCGTGGTACTTCTTGGAATATATGTTCATATACTGTCTGCACTCAATATATTCTTGCAATTTCACATTTGGCAGTGAATCAACACTTAATTGGCCACGAAGAATGTCCACCTTCTCCTCAAGTTCCTGTCCACTGTGGCTGTTGCTAATGGAACTGAGAGCAACAGAAGCAACCTGCTGTTCCACTACCTCCACTTTTCATGTTTGTGCAAATATCACAATAAAGTAGCAGCACTATATGAGAAGCCTATGTCTACAACCAACATTTCAGATATTTATTTCTTGAATGTCGTAACTGCCTAGTAAGGTAAGAAATACTTTTACCCCCCTCTCCTTTTTTTTTTTTTTTCAGTGGCTGCAATGCTCTATGAACTCCTAGATGTATTCCACCAAACTGCAAGGGCAGTTGGTAGAAGTAGGAGATTCTCTGCCCCTAGCAGGGAGGTTGTAAGTAGATGATCTTTAAGTTCCCTTCCAATCCAAACCATTCTATGATTCACCTTGATCCAAGCAGAGATGGCTTACAAATACAGAGAAGGACAAGAAAGGCTGGCTTAATTAACTTACTATACTGTCAACAGGAACTGAAACATACCTGATATAGTAGGAGTGGAGTCTGACAATACCTATGTGATCTTTGGAAGACTCAGACTGAGCATGCACAGCAGGTCATGAATCGGGTCTAGTTCAGGAGACATTACTGAGCAAGGTAGTGTAGCCTGAGGCTAGACATCCTGTCTCCTGGCTGGTTGGGCAGGAGAGGAACCATGAGCTTGTTCCTTGCTGAGAGGCACTGCTTAGTCCCTGGACCTGGGAACACCACTGGATGGATACGGGCATACTTTTCCAGGCCAGCAGGCAAGCATAGTTGTACATCAGCACACTCAAACCACTGCTAAATAACAGGACTATACGAATCGCATGTCATGTCAGGCCTGCTGTTGGCCACCTTTATGTGGCTATACAAGTCTCCTCCACCTTACCCAACGGTAGCCACTGGGATGCTTGAGATCGCTTAGTGAATTTTGCATATTAAATGAAAGTCAAGAACTGTTTGCTGGGAGTAATGCCGGAGTGCAATCACGGCACTCACTGGCAAGGGTGGTGTAACTCACGGTGGTGTCACCGGACAGCTTTTAACGGGAATGCTGGACACCCCAACGCTCCGAGCGCCGACAGCCAAGATGCTGCTGAGCGCACCAACATGGCAGGACAGACCAGGTGCCCAGCGGGCAACACCTCAAACGCTGCCAGCGGAGGCGAGAGGGACACGACCCGGGGGCACACGCTCGGCCCCACCTGACCCACCTCCGACCCCCCGGCCGGAGCGAGGCGAGCTGCGGCCAAACCCTCCGCGGCCCCGGCCGCCCCCCGGAGCTCCGCGCCGGGAGAGGCGGAGTAACGGGTGAAGGGACCCCCGACCCCCCTCCCCGCCCTCCGCGCTCGCTCACCTTCTGGGCCGCCTCGGCGCGGCCCCGCCGCCCCGGCCGGCCGCTCGCCAGGTCCCGCAGCGCCAGGACGCTCACCTCCATCTGCAAAGCGAGAAGGTGCTTTTAGCCCGGCCTTTAAGAGGAGCCGCTCCCGCCCCGAGGGCAGCGCTCCCGCGGCCGGCGAGGGCAGCGCGGCGGCTCCGGCGCTGCGCGCCCGGGGAAGGGAGCGGGGAGCGAGGCCGGCGGGCGGCTCCGCGCCCTCACCTCGGCCGCGGCTGGGGCTGGGGCGGGCGGGCAGGCGGCTCTGCCGCTCGCGCCAGGCGCCCTCCGACACGGCCGCACGATCCGGCCAATCAGGCGCGGCCCGCCGAGGAGCCCCGCCCGCGCGGCCAGCCAATCAGCGCGCGAGCGGGGCGCGGGACGGGGCTCCCGCCCGCGCGGGGCGGCTTCGCTCCTTTTCTTCGGCGCGGCCGCCGCGCGCGGCCCTCCCTCGGCCCGGCTCCGGCTCCCGCCCCCTCCTCGCGCTCCCGCCGCCGGGCCGTTGGCAGGCGGGAAAGAGCCGCCCGCGGGCGAGCGGGGCCGGGCGGGCCGCAGGTGGGGCTGGGGAGGGGCCGGGCTCCTCCCGGGCCGCTTGCCGGGGCGGGTCTGCCGCGGAGGGGGCTAATGGCTGACGGGGAGGCGGCAGGAGGGACGCGGGCTCTTGTCCGGGGGCTCTCTGGAGCGGTGCTTAAATCTCTGAGGGAGGAGGAAGGGCCGAGGCAGCGTGAGGCGGGAGCAGCCTCTGTGGCTCGGCCGCCGGCTCACGGAAAGCGCCGTCGGGCTGTGGGCAGCAGCAGCCCGGGCCGCGGGGGTGGGCAAGGCCGGCGGCGGGCTGGGCGCTGGGCGCTGCTGGTGCTCCCCCTCCTCCGGTGCTCGGTGTGGGGCCTGCGCTGCCGGCAGCCCCCGCCTCGGGAGGCCCGTGCGGGCCGCCTGCAGCGCAGCCCCGGGTGCCCCGAACAGGGTGGGATTCTTCACGGTCATCCTCTGAAATGGGTCTGCTGCCCGGAAGATAAAGCGAGCAGGGCCTCTGGGGAGCAGTCTGGACACAAGAAGATTCGCCAGCCCGGGGTCAGGCTGCTCTGTGGTTTTCCCTCCCTCGGGACCTAGTAGCAGTAGCACGATTAGGGGAGAACTGGGAGAGGGCCATGCCCAAAGTTAACCCATGAGATCCAGGCAGCCTGTGGAGCTGTGCAGGGATGAGTTTTCTGTTGATCCTATTTTGACTATGGAGACACAGTGTTACCAAAAAAGAAAAATTGTCAAAATAATTGCTTTATGCTATGCAGAACTACTTCAGACTTGAAAGTGATTCTCTTAAGCTTGAGACCCTTTCTGGAGAAATTTCCTCCACACAGCGTAATTAATTTCGCTTTTAAATTGATTTTGTACTTAAGATATATTTTTGTTGTTGTGCCAATGACAGACATGCTACTGCATTATTCCTGTCTTGTTTTGTCGTAGGAGGATTTCCTTCTCAAATCGCTCACGAGTTAGTAATGAATTGCCAGAAAACAAAACCTCAAATACACAGTTCTGATAATTTGTAAAAATATTAATTTGTTAATTTTTTTAGGAAAATAAAAAGTCATTTTTTTTCAGTGGGCATTTAGATAATGGATAGATATTAAGTCTATTGCACTAACTTTAGAGTAGGTTAAGAGCGAATAAACTAATTTTTTCTTCTCAGCAAGTTCCAGTACACCGTAGTTTGTTGAGGAGAAGGAAATATAAACTCCCAGAGAACCTCTTTTTAATAATAATAAAAAGCCCTCTATGCTTTTGAGCTTTGGTCTTTCTATTGTCTAGAGGAAAATTAATTCTGTCATTGCAAAGTATGCATCGGTATGTATTTGCCTCCACAGAGTTACATAGAAAGAGACATTTCTAATGAGCAAGCTGTTATTACTGGGCTCACTCAGAGGAACTCTGAAGACAGACTCATGAGAAGCGTGAGAGATACAGAGTCACAGAAAATCTAAACAAGAGTCTCACATTGCAGACTGGCGTGTCCAGGCATGAACTCTAGGCCAAAGTAAAGAAGTTGAGAGTTCAGCAGCTGAGAATCTGCTGCTGTGCTGCGCACCCAGTCATAAGAAATTGCCATCTGGCCCCTTTGGTCATCTACTTAAACTAAAGTGACATAGAAAAATACATTCTCAGACCTTTGTCTTAAATCTGTCACAGGCAGTCGTGTATCCATTGCCAATTAATAAGATGTATGACAAGGTATTACATGCCATGAAAGTTTAATAGGTCTGACTGCATTTGCAGCTCCAGTATAGAGACTTTCTGGCGGAGAGCTTAATGGTGGTCAAGACCTTAATATTTGAGTCCATTCCTGAAATACTATGGCATGTGCATGTAGAAGGTCATCTGATTGTTACGATTGCATCTGCACTTAGAAATCTGGTAGTTTATAAGTGATTAAACAGAATATCTGTAGGTTGGTGTGAGACCTGGAAGACCTGAGTCCAGATACTTGGTAACATCAACTACAGGCTATGTAGGCAATGTGACACATCTAAGATGATAAGCATGTGAGATGTTACTGACTTCTAATACCATCATTTCACTGCTGGAATGGAGCTGGGGCCTTAATCGACGTTCAGGGCTTGTGACTTGTTTTACCTTAGCTTAAGGATGTCTCTGAATATAAATTGCATGACTACCAAAGCTCTCTACAAGTCATCAAGAGAGCCCTAATTTGAACCAAGTTTGACAATTTTGTTCTGCTGACGTCTAACACGCAGGGTGTTCTTGGCAGCTGGATTGCTACTGCTTGAAGGAAGCTGGCTGAAGTTACGCAGTAGCTCTTGCTCTGGGAAAGCTGCCATCTGCTGAAGATGGGACTGCTGATGATGCGGTGAATGAGTCAGATCTCTGAGGGGCTGGAAGCTCAGCCTGTTTTCTAGGTAAAATTCTGCCCCAGAAGGTGTTGCAGAGCTTAGCATGTGGACGGGAAGCAGAAAAAGAGAGTCAGGAGGAGCGAGGCATCCCTCCTGTGCATAAGCGGGCTGCTGGAGCCCACTTTGGCGCTGGGTCCAGTAAGGGCTGTGAGTTCCATGTATAGACTAAGGTGGGAGAAGTGAGCGGTAGCACGGGCCGGGCAGCAGTGGGAGCTGCAGTGGGTGTGAAGGTACACGGTTGTGTCTGAGGAAAGGATGCGGATTTACACTGGAGAAGCCCCTCTTGTGGGAGGTATTGGCAGTGATTTGGATACTCTTGGTAATTACTCTTCTGTAATAAAGAAACCAGAAAATTCAGATTAACATCATAATCTTGAGCTGTTACACAATGTGAGGAACACACATGACGTAAGAGTATATGATATTTATTAATGCTAATCCTTTCCATGAGATCAATACACAGTATTGTAATGCACTTAATAAGCTAATTCTTTGTTCAGTGAAATAGCCAGATCTCCTCTGGTAACGAAACACAAACCTTAGCTGGTAAACATGTTGAGAGCTAATCAGAACGAAACTGTGACTCTGCATTTCCTTTCCTGCCTGTAGCAGCTGAAAAGCTTGCTGATTGTCAGATAAGATTAATTATTGCAGACGTATACATATATATCATAATATGCTCAAAGATTATTTTATATCTATATGTACAGGTGTTCTACTACAACTGGCAGGAACGAGTTAACAAATTGACTAATAAATTTAAGTACAAATGCCTGTTCTTGAATGTTTGAGTTATATAATTTTGCTTCAGGACCAAAAAAACCCATCCGATTATTTATGATTTTGTGTGAATGATACATGCGTTGATATATATATACATTTATTCTCATGCATTGATATATATATGCATTTTTCTATTTAACATGAATATTATTAAGAATTAATAATTCCTGTTTCCTTCCATTTGTTTACAGACTTGAAAATACAGTATTTCATGCAAAGTAGAGGTGAATGTGCCAATCATTCCTTTGTGATAGAAAGCCAATACCTTTGAGAGAGAAGGTGGATAAAAACCAATCATTGCAGTGTATCCAGCAGTACTTTCCATCACAGAATAGGAAATAGTTTTGAATACATAAGTACCTTTAAACCTGTATGACTCCTTGTAATGGAAAAAATACGACAGGTCAAAGACCTAGTAGTTCTTCTCTTCTCTCTTCTCTTCCCAGCTGCCTGTTCCTATCTGCTCAGTTATGCTGGAAGATTATATTTCTCTGTCTGTTTTGGCTGATATTTGAAAGTTTAGCTCAAAAGCCATGAGTGAGGAAGAGACAGATCCCCACACAGATCAGATGATGAGGTTTTATTTCCCTTAGAAGCCAGACTTGAACCACCCGATTGCTGAGCCATCAGGGAACCTGTGGACACCCGCACGCTTACCAGTGAAGGCAGTGGTTCACCTGGTGTCTGCTGGTGGATTGTTTCCCAAGCTGCTGCCGGCTTAAGTGTCATCTCATCCCTGGGGCAGCTTGGAAGTTCCTTCTCACCCTTCAGTGACTTTAGGCTGCCCTGGGCTAGGCATATTCTGCATCAGCATGGGCAGTACCCATGACTATTTGACATTCAAGAACAACCAGAAGAGCTTGTGTTAGAAGTGATCCTATGGACAGTTGATATCAGTAGCTGTGGCTGAAATAGAGAACCAGGACTGGGAGTGGGACCTGGATCCAGCAAGGCCTTTGTGCCATGCTGTGGGGTCCCATACTTTTGAATCTTGCATTCACTGATACAGAGTCCCAGGTCTGACAGGAAGGACAGAGAGGGGCCACAGGTATCCCACAGCTGGGTGGCTCCTGTTGGAAACCATTCTAGTAGAGGAAGGTATTGAATGAGTCTGCCATTTTCTGAGTGCTCTAGTTGCTTAACTGCTCTATCAGTATCATTGCTTTGTCCCTTCCTTCCGTCTTATCAGTAAAAAGAGTAGGTGGTTTCTCTGGATCCCAATCAAGGAAAGCACTGATGTTTAACCTGAGGCTACAAGTTTATAGAAGAGCTTCAGATCGTTGGTAATTCCCATTGCCTAATTCAGGTGCAGCCCTGCTCAGGGTTGGGGGTTCACAGGAAGCACTCAGCTGGTGGGTAGCACAGGTCAGAGCTCCAGTTAGTTGGAGAAATTTCTTCTGGGAGCTGAGCAACTGGCATGGACAGCCTCTGTCCTTTTATGGGTCTGATCTTGAGTAACCTGCCAAAGGTCACATGAGGAAGCAGGTAGCTCACTAAATCACGTGTCTCTAATCAGTGTTGCACCTGAAAATCACTTTGAACTTCTGCTTTTACAAAAAGCTGGATCTTTCACAAAGGCAGCTTTACACCCCCAGTGATTACTGGATACTGAAATTAAATTGCTCTTTGCATACTGGAATTAAAGGTCAGCTCTGTGTAAGGTTATAAGGTTCATTGCTCTTTTCTGAGTGGGATAGATTCAGAGGTTCATAGAATGGCTATCATTGGAAAAGACTTTTAAGATCGTCAAGTCCAACTATTATCTCTACCAGGCCCACTTCTACAGCATATCCTTGAGCACTTGCTCTAGATGGCTTTTAAATACATGCAGGGATGGTGATTCAACCACTTCCCTGCGCAGCCTGTTCCAGTCTTTGATAACACTTTTGTTGTAGAAGTTTTTCCTAATGTCTAACCTAAACCTCCCCTGATGTAACGTGAGGCCATTTCCTCTTGTCCTATCAATTGTAACTTGTAAGAAGAGACCAACACCCATCTCCCTGCAACTTCCTTTCAGGTAGTGGTAGAGAGCAATAAGGTCTCCCCTCAGCCTCCTTTTCTCCAGACAAAACAACCCCAAGTCCCTCAGCTGCTCCTCAAATGGCCTCAAGTTGCATCAGGGGAGATTTAGATTGGATATTAGGAGGAAATTCTTCACTGAGAGGGTGGTTAGGCACTGGAACAGGCTGCCCA
>JAVSBS010017334.1:25687-67456 GCA_033124195.1 Coracias cyanogaster | reverse complement strand
AGATGCTAGGAGAAAGGTTGGACTTGATGACCCTGGAGGTCCTTTCCAACCATAATGATTCTGTGATAAGACGTATTCTCGAGACCCTTCACCAGCATCACTGCCCTTCTCTGGACCTGATCCACCACCTCAATGTCTTATACTGTGGCACATAAAACTGAACACAGCACTCAAGGTGCAGCCTCACCAGCACTGAGTACAGGAGCACAATCACTTCTCTACTCCTGCCGGCCACACTATTCCTGATGCAGGCTGGGACGCTGTTGGCTACGCACACTTCTGGCTCATCTTCAGCTAGCTGTTGATCAACACCCCCAGGTCCCTCTCCTCTGAGCAGCTTTCCAGCCACTCTTTCCCGAGGCTGGAGTGTTACTTGGGGTTGTTGTGGCCCAACTGCAGGACTCGGCACTTGACTTTGTTGAAGCCCACATAATTGGCCTCAGCCCATTGATCCAGCTTGTCCAGATACCTCTGAAAAGCCTTCCTTCCCTCAAGCAGATCAACACTCCCACCTAACTTGGTGTTGTCTGCAAATTTACTGAGGGTGCTCTCAATCTCCTTGTCAAGATCATTGATAAAGATATTAAATAGTTTGATTAACATCCCATACGATAAACCTTCTCTACCAGGGCTTCAGGGAAATAACTTTTCAGTGAACAAAGAATAAATGTTTAGTGCAAAATAATTTTCAAATTATTAAAACAATTACTAACGTATTACATGGCGACACCAGAAGGCCGCTGTGGTGGTTGAAGCCCTGTCTTCCTGTGTGCTGTGTAGTATCTTTACCCTGGACGGCCCTCGGTCTGAAAGATAAGGGGCTATGGGTATCTTCCAGCTGGTTTCTGTATCATGGAGACACAGGGTGCAAGCTTTCTGTCATGTCAGGTTACCTGCAGTGAGAAGTGCTTGAGTACCTCTGCTTTGCTGGTTTAGACTCATCCTAGCACAAATCAGGACCTCACGGCATGCAATGCTATTCAGATGTGTGACCACGCATCTCCCACAAGCTGCAGTCTCCATTGATTCCAGTTAAACTCTAGGGTCCTCTGTTTCTTCTGTGGAGTATCAAGAAAATACTGATAAACAACCATTTCTGCCTAAAATTCACATGAAAAGATCTATTGTTCCATGAAAGTGTCAGAGTTTAACTCAAAGAGGGATGCACTCCGTGCTGTAAATATTCAAAACTGCTCTCTAGTGATCATCTGCTACTATTTCATTGTGCAGAATGGTTCAGCAGTGCTGGTTTCCTCCATGGACCTGCCACCTGAAAGTTTGGCTTTTTGAATGGGTAGTGAAATAGAATGCCATATATCTTCTTACAGATGAATGGTTTTCTTCCTGATTTCAGTCCAAAACCAGGACAACCGGCCTCCCTCAATCATTTGACAATTTCTCTTGAGACCACACATAGAAAATATGAATTTAAAAAGCAGGCTTTTACCTGGAAATTATGATCATAAATGTTGTAACAGAAGTCCCAATATGACCCTAGTGATGTGCTACCCAGAGAATACTGTAAGAATGTTTACAGTCAGTGATGCAATCTATCCACAAAATATCCTCCAATGAAGGAACAAAATCAAAGATGAACAGGCATGAAAGAAAAAAATTAAGTCCCATACTTAATGTTGTAGCACAGTATGCCTGGCAAGGGCCGCCATATGTACTCCTGACCCATTTCAGTACTCTGCCCTATACACTTTGACTTTATACTGTAATCCCTGGATTCTAAAGTCAGAGGAACCATTAGGTCATCTAGTCTGACCTTCTGTGTGCTGCAGGCCATTAAATTGCATTCAGGACCCTTGTATTGATCCTAAGGACTTCTGCTTGGCTAAAGCTTGTGCTTCTAGAGAAGCGTGTGGTATTGATCTGAAGACAACGTAAGACTGTGAATCCATCATTTCCACTACTATTTTTAAAATATTATCCCATTGTCCCTATTATTTTTTTTTCCTTATTTCCAATTGGACTTTGTCTGGCTGCAGTTTCAAGCCATTGGTTCCTGTTATGCTCCTCAACACTAAACAGCAGGGTATTGCTTTTTCCCATGGCAGCAGTGGAACCATAAGCAGGTCACCTCTTGCTCACTTTAACAGACTTGGAATAAGAGACTTCATTTCTCACTAAAAACTGTTTTCTGATGCTCTCAGAAGAATTCTGGGGTTTTTTAACAGCTTCTCCAATTTTCTTGCATGTGTTTTTACAATACCAATACTCAAGCTTATATTTTGTTACTGTACTAGTCTCACTGATGCTTTATGCAGGTGCAGAATCATTGCTCACCACTGATCTGCGCTCCCTTAGAAAACTGTATGCAGAAAGGTTCTCCTTCAGCAGAAGTGAATTTGATGCTTCATATGTATTCAGTTGTATCCTATTTCTTAATTTTTTTCAGAAAGCAAATTATCAGACAAAGTGTATCAATCAAAGCATGTATTTTCATTTCTTCAACTGGCCATCCTTCCATGAAACTCTTGGTTTTGCTAAATTCATCGTGTCCATCAGGATGGAAAAATGTATTGCAGAAGTCTGCAGACTGCTCCATTCCTTGCTTCTGATGCGGTGAATCCACTAGTCCTCCTTATACCTGCACTGCAGGGAGAGCTCAGTTGTAAACGGTTACCTGCTATGATGTCTAGATCTTTTGGGGTCACTGCAATGTAGCCCCAGAGCTATTCAAAGGGACCTGCGTTCCCTTTTCCTACATGAATAACTGGAGTGCGTGCATTTTTCATTTGCAAAGGGCTCTTCTCATCAAGCAGTTGGTATCTCATAGATGACAACCCTTCTCATCTGCAAATTTTATCAGTTTTTAATTTTTGTCCTTGTTTAAAGCTTGCACCTGCTGAGAATACAGGCAGGTGCAGCTGTCCGTTTACAGTATGTCTTTAAAGCTTGCTGCTCTGGCAAGTTACTGTGCCTCAGCAAAACTGTCACTGGACTCGCTGTCCATCAACCCAGTATAGAAAGGAGAGCAGTTCCCACTGGTCCTTCACATTATGTATGCACTGTGCTTAAACAAAACTGACCTGTCTGGTGCCAGCTTCTAAAGGCAGGGCTACCAAAACACATAAAGAAAATAACCTTTTAAAAGCAAAAACGGGGGAAAAAATCTCTACTGCTGGCAGGACTGAATAAACTCTTAGATGTTGATAAGAAATCAATCAGATCCAGACTTGAAGTTAAAGAGCACCTTAGGCAGACCTCAGCCTCTAAGACTAGAAAGTTGTTGCCAAAAAAGCCTCTGCAAACCCTAGAAGGCAGCTTTTCTGGGGAAGAAGGAGACCTGGGTTTTTCACATGTGCAGTTCCTGCCACCTGGGAAGATACTAGGTTAGAGCCAGGGCTGAAACTGGACTACCTACCCCACCACCATTGGCTGTAGCTGCTGTCAATAGCTAGCTCTAAACTTATACAAACGTATTTGCATGGCCAGTACAGCACAATCCATTTGCTTTATGTAGTAGGAGCAGACCTAAAAAATGATTTAGGCATGTAGGGGATCTCCAGGCCAACTTCTAGGTCCTTGACCCTCAGAGTGGAAACTGAGAGACAGAGCTGGTCACATTCAGCATTTACAGAGGTAGGTGCCACATCAAAACCTAAAACCCACTTGGTTAGCGGGGAGCCCTTTTCACCGAGACAACTGGAGGTCATAAGGACGAGGATGAACCCTTAAGCTTAGGTTTCTGAAAGTGTCTATCCTGTGTGACAGAGCCTGGTGCAGCAGTCTTCAGAGCAAATGAACTTTGGGGTGAAGTCTTGAACTCAAAAGCAGACATCGCCCAGATGGTCTAGTGACTATATATCACATTCTCTGGAGGTTTTGGTTTGGTGCTTGGATGTTGCCTGGGTGTTGAACCCAAGCTGGTGCCATCTGACCCTGCACCCAGGCTAATAAATCTTTTCGGAGAGCAGAAGAACTTGTTACTATGGTCATGTTTTCAGCCTCCTTCCTCCTAGCATGGGTGGAGTAGT
Source organism: Coracias cyanogaster (assembly GCA_033124195.1). Lineage (NCBI taxonomy): Eukaryota > Metazoa > Chordata > Aves > Coraciiformes > Coraciidae > Coracias > Coracias cyanogaster. The sequence goes on along the minus strand of JAVSBS010017334.1, from coordinate 63,470 downwards.
AGTCAAAGCTACTGTTGCTTATGTCACCTTTCTTCCTTGCCCCAGCTCTTCCTTTTTACCCCAAGGCCAGTAGCCAGTTGACTTGGAGCTGCCCAAGTCTATTGTCTTATATGCAGAGGTATCTCTGCTGCTCTTCAGTATTTTATTTCTTTGAGTTCTGAGCAAAAACAGCACTGTGGTTCCACAGGGGACTAATTGCAATCTGGCAGAGCAGTAGTGTTTACTAGCTGGACTGCTTCCACTCAAAAGCATTGATTCCAAGCTGTAGCGTGGAGCAGTTCGGGTGGACTCATGCAGGGCTGTCCCTGGGGTAATAAACTAGCACTAAGCTGTTTCTGCACAGAGCCGTATGATGTGTCTCCACCTGTGGTGAGGTTAGTCTGCATGATAAATTGCCAATAAGTAACAGAGCAGACCTGGCTGTATATCTGAAGTCCTGTACAACTGCACTTTTAAAAATAATGGCACTAAAAACAACGCTTCAGCATTGCATTCGATGGATGTTAGGGGCTTATTTGACCTGCAAAGGAATGAAGACATTTAGCACCTTCCAGGAGCAGACCCTGAATCTCTTGGCATTTGTAAGGATTTAGTATTATACTTACAATGCACTTCAAGGAAAATAGAAGCCAGCTAATACTTATGGTTGGCATGTGAAGGCTGTGATTTAATGAAATTTCCTCCCTGATATGAAAGGAGGCTCTTGAAAGTGGAATAAACTGAAATACCTATGTGTAACGATCCTGTCAGAGAGCAGGATAACAATGTTATCCTGTAAGTTTTGCAGGATATATTATATTACAAAATGTGTCTTTAAGATTTCTCTAAATACATTTCCATTTCTCTGATGTTTGTAAGCCAAGAGTAATATTTTCCTCTTTCTCTGATGTATGAATGTGGATGATTTGGCAGGGGTCAACCAATGCCATAAAAATAACACTAGAACCCTAGCCTAGTAGGGTTTAAAATGCCAATACAGAACAGAGCTGTGAGTCTTTTTTAAAGAAAAAACAAGTACCATTTGTCTGATGATCAAGACATGCCCTACAAACCTCACAAATCAACTGGGGAACTGCTAGGAATTTGGTGTGTTTTAAGACCCAACTTACTACAACAGCTCATCAGTCACAGTGCAAGGGATTAAACACAAATCTAGTTTATGAGCCCAGAAGGGCTGCCTACCATCTAAACAGTTGCTCTTTGTGTTTCCGTTTCTGCATGTCTTGCTTCAGTACACTATAGGGAAAATCAGGAGAAAATATTCTCTCTCATCAAGGAGTCAAATTTCAAAGTGAACCTTTTTTAAAAAAATTTGAACTTAACAGCCAGGTGCTCAAGCCTGAAATAGTCCATATGAAACAAAGGGGGGATAAGACCTTCTGCTAGAACCTTTGGAGTGTATTTTGAGCAGTACTTTACTTGCAAGTAAATATTTATATTTACTTAAAAATTTATATTTAAAATTTATATTCTTATAGAAAAATTCAAACAAGACTTCTCTTGGAAGCAGAGATAACATTACGTTGTCTGAAATGTAACTCTGGCATATGCCCTGTGGGGGAGATGACAGCGAGTAATCAGAGGAAGGACAGAGAAGAAAGTCACTTAGATTGGGTCTGGTTAGGCCTATTGGCTGCAGTTAACTTGTATAAACGCACTGGATATCTCTTTTATTAACGACTCCCAGGTACAGACATTCTGTCAGTTACGGGAAGGCTAGATACCAGATGGAGGGAGGTTATCTTGAGCAAAACTGTACAACATCCATGTTGCCCAGTAATTATAGTTAGTGCTGATGAGTATAGGGGGACATAAGAATGACCATATTAGATTAAGTCAGAAGTCTGCCCTGAGTAGCCCACAACAAGTAGTAGCAAACACTTAAGGAAAGTTCATAAAATCGGAGTATACAGAAAATTATCCTTTCCTTGATCATTCTTCGCAGGTCCAGCACTCTAGGGAACTTCCTGAGAAAACACTTGCAACTAGAGTGTCATGTCAAGCAGCAGCCTCTTAACTTAGCCTGCACAAAGTCCCTTTTGAACTCACCTGCACTTTTGGCCACCTCAGTGTTCTGGAGTGACAAGTCTCACAATGTAATTACACAGTATGGAAAGTACTTTGGTTTGAAATATGCTGCCTGACTGAGTACAAAGGTTTTCTTTATATTCAGCTTTATGTTAAAACAGTAAAAATGAACAAATGAAAGGTCTGGCATGGCATCCCACCATAGGATTGATCTCCAAGTGTGTTAATGCTACCAGCTGATTTGCAGGTGTAAATCACATATTTATGTGGCAGTGCTGTTCTTATTCCCCCAAGCCCTCTAGAGCTTATGAACAAGCTTCTCTGTTTGAGCTGCAGCGTGTGCAATCAGAGGCTTCTGGTTCCTTTGGGAATTTAGTTATAGCATGAAATTAATCTCTTTCAGCTACTCTGGTTGAACAGGTGAAAAGCAAAAATAATTATCAAAGCTCTGTGGCCTCTAGTAATTGTGTGAAACCTCTGAATATGCCTGCACTGAAGCTTGCTAACATAGTTTGCAATTGTCTGAAATGACACAGTGCTTAAAATAGGTAAGAGCGCTGTTTTCCTCTTGAATAGCTGAAAAGCTGCAAAAACCAGGTAGTCAATCACCTCCCTCTAAAAAGCCACTCATTTTCAGTGCAAACATTGAATGAATTGCTTATTCAACATATCCAGTGTCCTCCTGACATGTCCTGGGTAGCTGGGAATGCAAGTAATTAGGCTCAGTGGGGAGACGGATTTTTTTGGTTGGAATAATAAGGATTGATTTTACTGGTACTGCCTACACTATCAAAAAATGCAGTATCTACCATAGAGAATTGGCACCAAACCTTAAATGAAAGCTACTGCTGCTTTTTTTGGGCTGAATACCAAGGATGGCTAAATATAAGCTCAGGGCTTAATTTCATTGCTTGGTGATAATTGTTAATTATCTAGTGTCTTTACTTAACCCCTCTCACTCACTAAGGAATCAGAATAATTTCCAGAAAAGTCAGTGACTGCTTTCTTTTTTTGTTAGTCCTTGTTTTTTTCTTTTTAAAATGTCCAGTACAAATGAGAAACCTAAAGATGCTTAGCAAGGTTGTTAAGGAACCACCTATTCTCGCTCAACAAGTATGTAAGAAAGTAGTAATGAAAAAATGTTAGCAGATATATTCTGGCCTTGTTTACAATGGGCTTTGTTCCAGATTAGGCTTGATGACTCTTTCATTGCTGCATCAACAACAAAAAAAAACCTCCTAGAGCCACTAAAGTACCTGTAGGTCTAAAGATTGGGAAAATCACCTGAATGTGCTCCATAGTCCACAGTTAGAGATCACACTCCTGCCTGGGAGATTGGGTTTTCTTGGAGTAACAATTAGACAATCATGACCCTGAGACCTGACCCCCTTGGTTTTCAGGAAAGTATGATTAACAGCCACTAGGACAGCTTGGTATCCAAAATCCAGGAGGTGTTTTTGATCCTGCATTTCTAACCAAATTAGGGCCATGGAAAGATGCTTGAAGCACTGGCTGCAGGCCCACAGGAGAGGCAGGATTTCAGATCATCCTGCGGTCAGATGGATAAGGCTTGTCCTGGGCTCAGCACATCATGTGCTGAAGGCCTGAATCTGCCCTTTCTGCAGCAGGACCTTGGCTTTAGGATTTCTGCACACAGCTTGGCAATGCCCAACTTCAACCTGGAATTGAGATCCAGCCGAGGTTCTGGCATAGATGCTGAGCGTTCCCAGTTAAGTAGCATCTGGCCACTCTTATGTGGTTTGGAAGGGGTATCTAGCAAATGTAGGTTCCTAGCGCACTGAGGGAAATGCTGAGTGATATGGAAGAGGAAGTCAAATCCCACTGCCACCTCCAGTGGGGCATCTTGGTTGCACTTAGTCGAAGAACAGTAGGTATTGCCAAGCATTCAACTCATATGAAAACATGGGTTTTTGTACAAATTTCAGAACAAATTGGTCTGCTCCCACGGGCTGATGACTGGAGATGCTGATTCAAGGTCAGAATCTTGTTATCATCACTAGAGATTAGCACAATATATTTACAGGCACGAAATGTCCTTGCTTTACTTGAGACTTGATGACACCTCTAGCTGAGGAAGGGGAACCCCCTCTTTTCTTTTAGAAAAGCTTATATTATCAGTCTTCCAAACATGTAGATGGATTGGTTAAAGCTTCTGCATTCCCGTGGAAATTGGAAAGCTGTGAAGGGCAAATTGTTCAGCAAGTACTTGTGTGTGTACAGTGAACTTAGCCACATCAATCATAGATGTGCCTAATTGAAGCTCTCAGGGTTTTGCTTTTCTTATACTGTCTGTGTAGATGTAGTGTGATATGGAGTAAGATTTGACTCATGAGGATGCTGATATTTAGAATGACTGGCTGTCAGTCAGTATCGATTCTGGAAATCAGCTGTTGCTGGAACAAATTTGACAGAAGAAAAGGTCTAAGTATATACCTGTCAGTGCTCATTTGTCCTTCCTGGCCATTTTATAGGTGTGACGCTGGCCTCTGAAATGAAAAAGCATGTTGACAGTTCAGAGGTGAAAACAACAGTTGATGTATAGGATGTAGTAAAAAAAAAAATGCAATGGGCAGCCTTCTGTTTGCTGAGTAATTTCAATGAAAGTACATTGATATACCATCTGTTCACTGAACAAGGTATCTCAAACTGAAGTGCAAAAGGCCCTATTAAAGCAAAGGCAAGGACAGAAGGACACGCTTGAGCTACTGCTTTTAAGTACTTTGAGACTCCTGAAACAGCTTGCAACTATTCTGTTGCTACAGAAAGATCCAGGACTTGTTCTCTTTATGTCACGTAGGCAGGGGAGAAATTCAGCATGCTGTAGACAACAACAATGAGGACTTAATTGTGCACTTATATCTGTCCGGTTTATCTCACTCATGTACTCTGATGTGTACTATCACCAGGTTTGAGTTTAGAGATGATGAGTTTTTTGTCCCTTACTGCAGCATGACATCCTGTTGTCCTGGTGATTTTTCCAGACACTTCCCACTTTAAGAATTCCTTGCCCTCTTGGGGCTTCCAGTGTTCTGCACTCTTCTTGTAGCATGCCCACAACACACTTTTTCAGATATTTAATAATGGAAATATTTACCTTTTGGGAAGGGGATGAGATACTCTGTCATTTCAGTGTAGACACTCTTGGCTTTTATTCTGTAAGACTGAAAGGCACAAGGGATTTGATACTTGTCCTTGATACAGAAGGACAAGTGTTTGATAATTTTTCATGTCATTCATGTCTATTCACCCTATGTGTTATTATTGAGAACAATTATATTGACACACCTCTTTTAAGTAAAGACATTTCATTCTCTTGTGGAAGTACGATATGCATTTCTGCAGAGTACTTAAAGAGACATTCTCAGAAAGGAGTGTTTTGTTATTGTGTTTTGCAGGAAACTGCCTTTTATGAGCAACTGGACTTCTCTCTTCAATACGTTGCTCGCTATAACTGCTCTTGGGCCCAGATTCAGACATCTGATTTTGATCAACTGGATGTCAGTAGCATAATTAAGTAAAAGGATATGACTGGCTTGATTCCACCTGGACTTTAGCCTTTAAATATACTTGCTATTTTTTGTCAGCTTGACAAGGAAGTGACAGGAAAAGAAAACAGAGGTGGAAAGGAAGTTAGATGGCTCATTAAATGTTTGGTGTGACTGTGATTGAGGTGTAGCAACTGTCCTTGCTGTTCATTCCAGGTCTCTAACCCTTACCTTTCTGGAGGTTGATGCCAGCTGAAGCTGTTTGCCTGACTGCCTTTTAAATCTCTGGAATTATTTGGCTTAACAAAACACACACACTCTCAAATCCAAGCTAGAGTAATTTAATACTTTCATACTTTCTTTAGCAGACATGCTGGTTTAGGAGTTCCTGCCCCTGGATACGAAAGGATTACTTCTGACCTGGAGCAGTTGCCTGGTCCAGCTCTGTCATTGCTTCGTTGTTTAACACAGAGCTGGGCACTGCTCTGTGCTGTGCGTCAGTCTCTCTCTGCAGAGTAGAGAGAAGGATGCTGATCTTGGTAAAGCATTTCAGAAATCTGTTTATGAGAATAGCAAGATACTAGTACTTGCAATGCAATGCCCTACTGGTGTAACCTGGTGCAGGTCAAATTTGGATATCTTGAAGCAAAATCTGTAGTCTGTCAAGGGGAAATGTGCCTGGGGAGGCTGCTGAAGAAGAGCTGCCGGACCTGAGGAACAGCTTGAGCAGAAAGCCTCGTACTTGTACTGCATCAGGATCCTGTTAGCTGCTCAGGTCCTGGTAAGATATACCTTTCTGCCTGAAAATGACTTGATTTTCATCTCTCTATTTTTTGGCACTTATGTGGCAGTCACTTTGGAAGGGGCATCTGTCATTTCCTCCAGCAGTCTACAAGCCAGAGCTTGTTTTCGCAGTCGTCTGGTAGATGCTCCCAGCATGAGAAGCATGTCACCTTCTGTCAAAGAGGAGGCAAGGAGGGAAGGAAAGAGAGACAAAGAAGGAATAATCAATTAACAAGGCAAAATGTTAAAGGCAGGGAAAAATTAAGCAGGAAAGAAGAGAACAAGGGGTTTCATGAAAAAGATGCAAGTGAAGAAAGGAGTAAGAGTAATGGGAGTGAGTCATGTTATGCACTTAAAAGGCAAAGCACACCTGTTCACAAGGCCTTGTCCTTTTTTTTCCTGTTGAAGAGTGGCAGTTGGAGATGGACAATGAGGACCATCCCCAAGGAATATCCACCCCAAAGTGTCGACCTGCTGGTATCTTAGTCACTGCAAATACCACACAACTGATGAAACAGCAGTGCCAGGACAGCCAAAAGGTCACTTTGCCCAGGAAGTCCTGCTGTCAGGCTTCACTTGTTCTGGTGCACAGTCGTGTAAAAGGGGGAGAAATGTGCTTGTTTAAAATTATACAGCCTAATTTGGAGCAGGGGTAGGGATCAATCTGCCAAGGCAGTTGAGAACCCTTCAAGGAGACAGAAGCGCAGGTTTCTCTGAACAAGTACAGGCCATTCTTCAAGCTCATTAAGTAGATCCGTGTTTTAGCTCAGCCCCCAACAACATAATTTAGCTGGTTTCTGATCTTTGCCATGTGTAAACCCTGTATAAGTTGCTGGTAGTCTAAATTCTGGCTAGAGTAGTGTAAAGTCTCCAATTACTGCTTAAGAAAAGCACAAGCAGCTAAATTTGATTTCTCTACTGAGCTTTTTTAAAGTGCTTCATCTCTGTTTAGTTATAGCCATTCCAAGAAATATTACAACAGCCCTGAAAGTGCCTTCAACTTTGTAAAGTGAATATTCATATTTTTGTTTCAGTGGAACATTTAGAGGTATGTTGCAAAAGACGCCTTAAACCAAACAGGTTTACAGGTACTTGTCATTCCTAAAAGCCCCAGAGAGTTGTGTTACAACAAAGGATAGCAGGTTTCATATGCTCTTACACATACAGATATTTGCAATATTATAGCATTATAAAAGCTACTAATTGCATGTAAGGTATTATAGTAGAGGAAGGTGGGTGTCTGAGAGTGGATAAGGAACCTGATTGTTCAGCCAGGAAGCAAATGTGTATATTTGGTTTTGTTTGCCAGGATTCATAACATCTCTAAGCCCCTGGATGTGCCTATGAGCACATACTGTCCATCAGCCACCCATGGGACATGTAAGGGGAAGTAGTGAATGTGAGACAAAGGCAGCATATTGGAGATAAACAATAAAAGAGGGGAGGTTATTATAATAATTTAATTGAACAAATTCTGAAGTCCAGAAGAGAATTTTTGCCTTTTTGTGGGTCTCATCTTCTGAAGGGACAGTTGCTAGCATATGTGTCCACCAGACCATCGTTTTCCTCTTCTTCACAAGTCATACCACTATATTCCCCTTTCTGGATGCTAGGTCATATTCCACCATGAGGAAATGGATGCTGTGTAGCAGGAACCATTTAATCTGAAGACAGGTGGGCCCAGAGCCACAGGTAGCTTGGGGAAAGCAACCGTCTGCTGCTTATGGGAAAAGGACAGTCATTGCATGTGAGTGAATTCCTGGTTGTTGCTGCTGTTGTTCAGACAGTGGGACAGAGAGATTATAGCAGTAGCTGGAAAGAGGGTTTGGGTTAGTTCAAATACCGAAATATCTTGGTACAACTCTGGCTGGGCTGATTAGTTCATGTCTGGCAAAAGTGGTTATGCTGAGATATCGGTCTCTCGTGGATAGGAAGCTCCTGGATGATCTTGAAGAGCTGTGTAGCTGGCAGCCTGCTGGTCCTGGCAGCCTGCGATCTCTGCCATCCCTCAGCAGGGGCTCTTCTGTCACTAAGAGGAAATTTCAAGGGTACTGTGTAGCCTCCTGATATTTTATGCCGAGAAGTAGTCCCAGCAGGCACCACACTAGAAGTGACAGCTCTGAAAAATAACGGACAGAATATTAATGTCTCCTTGCTAACATTAAGCAAGGACTGTACCAAGAGACTGCAATATGGACACAGGTTCCCAAGGACTGTTCCAGCTGGGTGTGCCAAACAGTCTGTGGAGGTTAAGCCATTAAGGAGGAGCTGTAGGTGGTTCAAGGTCTTGCCTGACATGCTGGAGCAGTCATCCACAACTCAGGATAGGCTGTACGTGGATGGAGCCATTCAAGCATGTGTTAAGTCCAGAAAGACACTAACCTTGGGAGGAAGGTGCTGGCAAAAGAAGTGGCAGGGAGCAAATGCACAAACAACTGCTCCATCAGGCTCCCTCAGGCAGGAGTGGCCCTCCAGAAGGTGATAGGGCTTTGACATTTCCTTCAGATTTTATATTAAGTCCTATAATATTTAGTCTTTGTCCTGAGTAACTTTGTGACAGCCTGTGCTCAAGGAAATCTTTTATCTTCATCATCTCTAAAGATAGCTTCCATCTTCCAGAAGGAAGCACAAAACCAATAAATAATAAAACTAGCAATGCAAAAATGCAATGAAAAACAGACCTTGTGATGTACCTCGTGCCCATTTTTGATGTCAGCTTCATGGGTGACATCCTGAGCTTTCCCTTCAGCACAGAAGTTTCAAAATTACCTTATCCCCTGTCACTACTGAGGAAAAGAGAACCTTTTCAAATCCTGCCTGTAGTTGTGACCTGCAAGTTGTGCATGCTTGAATTAAGGAAACTATTGCTCAGAATGAATTACCATGAAAGGTTTGTGCTTGTTCATCATGTCACTTGAAGAATATATTTTACAATACTTTTTAGATAAAGTAGTGTGAGACATAAAGGAGCCTTGGACAGCAGCTAAGACATGGGCTTTCTCTCCACTCATCCATGGGTGAGATGAGCTGCTTCTGCTCTAAGCTCTGTAACAGCGGGCTCCCATGTACTTAGGTGCTTCCATTTAGCTGTCTTTCTGGTAAACCCCTGAAGGAAGCCAGTAGTTCAGGTACAGACAGGATCCTAGCCTGCTAGTTAGACACCCTGCATTTTCAGGGCAGCAATCATTTCAGACCATTTACCAGATCTCTTGCAGAATGGGAGCCACAGGACTGCGACTGTCCTCTGCTGGCTTGTAGGTACTGTTGATCTCATGTTCTACCATGCATGGTCCTCTCTGGCTGTGCGGCCCTTCTGCCCACAAAACATACATTTCCTGTGCTACATATTGTTGTTTTTCCCTGAGTACTTCCAAAAGGTAGGCTGTTCCTTGATACAAGGGAAAGAAATCCCCAACCAATAGCTATACATTAAAAAAAATCCAAATGATAGGTAGTTTGTTTTATGATATGTCCTTTTATTATTTGTTATTTAGGTACTTCTTAATCTGATTTTCCCATTTCATATCTTTCCTGCACTGTAAATTTTGGGGATCATTCTTTGGCTTTGGTCTCTGTAATAGAATTAGACATTTGCCAAAGTGATACAAGTCTATCAGATAGGTGCTAGCATCAAGGGATTTACTGGGCAAAGGAATCCTTAAGCTATACATAAAAACATCAAATGGCTGATCTGGTAAAGTATCCTTTGACTTCAGCGGAACGTTATAGAACTCTTTAGAGCCTAGAGAATGGCCAGACATGAATTATGCTGATATATGTCCACGTTACTATTTTATTGAGGAAGATAAGGATAAAACAGGAAAATCAATCATATTCAAGCAATCCAGAACTACCAAATACATCTTCAACTGCATTAGGCAAGTATTTTTTATCCATTTATGTGGACAAATACTTTGACTTGATCATAAACAAAATAAAAAGTGTGTTTTTATCACTGGTCAATTTAAGCTTTGCTGCAGACATAATGGAACAAAAAAGCACAGTAGCCTAAGGCTGCATATTTTGTCTGAGGAGCCAGTAATTTATCTTCTTTGTGCCTGAGTGAATGTTTGTTTTGAGAGGAAAATGTTCTTTTACCTGGAAACAAAATATTTCTCAGTGTCCTAGCTTTGATTTTAACACTGAACATATTTTTAGGAAGAATGCAGTTAAAATAACAGTTCTGTAAGCAAAAATGAAGTCTAACCTTTGAACATTTAGTGATGTGAAATGTGGAAATCTAAATTTGTAGTAAGCTTCTATGTATTCAAGGTGTTTTCTATCATGAAAATTTAAAAAAAAACCCCGAATCTGGCCATTTGAAAAATATACTATTTAACCTTATTCCCGTTACGGAATTTTCATCTATTTCTAGAGGGAACTGTGCTATATAATTCTACACTTCAGTAGGATTCTGCTTCTTATTCAAGAACACTCACTGAACTAAAGGGGTCTAGGCTTGACTCAAACTAATTAAGCTTGTGAGGATTTACAAACAGCAGTCAAAATCTTGCCAGCAAAATATTCAACGGGAAACAGTGTAGAAGCTCAAACCCCTCTCTGCAAATTGAACAGCTTTTCTTGCAGCTCCAACTAGGAGTCTGAGGCTTAGGGGATATCTTTGATTTAAAGAGGGATTTTCAGAGCACAAAATGAAAACAAAATGCTTAGGGACCAAAATATTTTATAAACTTTTCCTGGTAGGCTGTGCTGAATGTCTGAAAGTATTAACGGCTGAACAGATGATCAATCTGCAGATAGAAAGCTGAATTGCCTTAACCTGGCCTGTGTATACACTCCTAACTTGGTGGCACAGTAAAGCAAAACATATTAAGCTATGCTAAATATATATAGGTTTTATTCCGCACTTGCAATGAGTCAGAAGCATGCAGATGGTTAGTTAAAATCCTTCAGATGATGAGTCAGCTTCTCAGACCACAGTAACTCAGTCGTTTGCAGTTAACTTGATTGCCTGTGATAGTCTGACTGTACCCTTGCCAAACAATGAAAAACCCAACAGTCTCATTTTTTCATTCTCTGAGCAATTCTATTGCACCTGGCACCACATGCACACCATGTGGGTGTAACACAACCCAATAATGTCCTTCAGAACGTACGTGTCATCCCATCCTTTCCATTCCTGTTATCTTTCAGGAAGGCTAAATCTTAAGTGAGGTGGGAGAGGTTTAGTCTGGCAGATTCATGTCTTTTTATGTTAACACTGAGTCACCTTGACAAGTCAAGAACATGTTTAAGGATTGGCAACCCATCCACTATTAAACTTGCTTGCCTTCATGGAACTGGTTTCCCTCTCTGAGTCTGCGTGATGTTCACCAGCACACAGCTTTGGTGAATGTCATGCAGACTTGGAGTGGGGAGCCAGTTCCATGAATGTGAGCATGGCTAACCCATCTGTTAGAGGATTTGGGTTCTTTTGGATAAATCTGCTTCCTTCGTGTAACTTGTGCTGCTGCTGTGTACAATCCTCATAAAAGGGTCCCTTAATGAGAACAAAACTGGCCCTGTTAGGAAGAAAATATTTACTGAACTTTTCCCACCTGCCCCACCTCTCACACAGTATGCTGCATAGGTGAGTGGTAAGAGATGCTCAGAGAGTGATGGAGAGTGGGTTCCAGAGAGTGATCCGACTCCTGCTCAAGACAAATGCCACAGGAGATAATTTACAGACAGTGAGAAGTAGAAGAAGAGAGGATAAGGAATATAGCTTGGCATAGTTGCCTGAACAGAGGTGTCCGGTGACCTGAGAGGCAGATGGTGCCCAAAAGACACTCATTGGGCTACCAGATGTGATATAGGTCTTGTACCTTAATGGAGAGGCAGCTGGAAGTGGGTTGGGACAGCCTAGTGCATTAGATGCCTCTATTCATAGTAGTAAATTGAATACAGAATGCTTCCATTATCTTCAGAAGAATGTTGTGGTGGGAGGAAGTGGGAGTCTTTTAGTGGTGGACTCTGTAGGATATGGAAGAGGTGTCTCAGAGGCAGTTACAGATCCAGGCTGACAGGAAAGCTTTAATGAATGAAGATCAGTAGTGCCTTGTGTGCTTTCCTCAACATTTATCTTGACTTAATCTACAGGCCACACGACAAGTAACTCAACTTTCCATCAAACCCAATATGTTTTAGTAAAGCCACCGCAACTGCTGGCTGCCTGGCCTGTGTTAGATGAGTTGCTGTTTTGCTGGCAGTTGCCATGGAGGGGTAAAGGATGGCACTGTTGTGATGACTGAACATCCTTCTCAGATGCTACTGGAGATCCCAGTCTGCTCTGGAGAGGGTTGTTACATTGGCATTGAGACTAAATAGAAGTCGTGATGAACTGAGTCTCTTGAGCAAAAATGTAGTCTACAAGCATTTTAGCAAACTCTTCATCCAGACATCTATGTTGCTACATTTGGGCCTGTTCTATCTTTAGTTATAGCTACACTCAGACAAAGTGAGTTGTAAATTTGGATTTAAAGGGACAGATGATCTCATTCTGACAATATTTATTGCCAGCTCCTTCCTTCATCATGAAGAAGCAATAGGTTGTGTGTGATTTTTTTCTTACTGGAGATAGTCTATGAGTAGCAGAAGAGGAATATAAAAAAGACATTTTATCTTAGAATGTATTTTCAGATTATACTGATTGATATCCTCTCTTAGAAAACGGAGATATTAAAAAACTTTATCAAACAGGATATTTCAAAATGGATAAAAGAAACATTAAACAATGAATTGTGTCTCATGAAATGTTTCTTTTTCTTTTTTAATTACCACTGCATTTTTCCTTCACCAAACCTTGTATCGAACCATATGTTTCTGTTGCACTTTTCAATACTTCTTCACATATAAGGTCATCTCTGTAAGGTGTTAATTGCCCTCAGCACCAATTACTTTCCCAGTCAATAGTTTTAACAATTAATACAGTACTCCTACACCTGCTCAAGTGTTTCCTGCAGAAGGGTGATCCAAGCCAGTTCCTGCTGAAGTCATTGGCATAGCTTTTTATTGGCATTTCATCAAAACTTTAATTTTTATAGACATTTTTGGACACTGAATCTTTTCAGTATCAGCCAAAAGGTACACAGGGGCCTTATAAAACTGAGTTGTTATTGATGGATAATACTGAAAGATTGTTTGCTAATTACCATTTGTTATTCAGTTTGTTTCAACAGCCAATGACATATTATTAATCTTGCTTTGAATGATTAAATCTAGAGATGATTCTCTTCAGAGTCTCCTCTTTCATTGCACAATAAGCTCTATTTGTCATGTTTTATATGAGCTATTTTTTATCCTGTCTGAAGTATTGAAAAAAATTACTGGCTTAGTAATTACTTCATAATAGGAAATTTCCAGTAAGTCACAGCATTTTATCTTCTGAAAATAAAAATGCAACACCTCTAATCCTTTGTTAGGATGTAGCGGTTTATTCATTCCATTGTTTTTCATTCTATCTTTTTTGAGGAAGAAGGGAAGTGAGTTGTTGTTTATTTGCTCTTGAAAATAGACAGGAGGATGAGCAGCTCTTGACATTATCATCTCAGTAGATAGATAACTGGGCCTGTGCATGCATATATATGCACCAAAAAAGATGAAATGGATGTCTGCAAAGAAATTTGAAGTAGACTTAGTGAGAAATAGTGTGGGATGCTTGCCATTGATTTATTTTAAACATAAATTATTCTACTGAGGACAACATTATGAATAAGCTGCGTGATTAGCAGCAGAGATAACTGTGAGCAAAGCAGTTTACTTACTATTGACTGATGGCACCTGACAAGTCCCGTTGAAAGGGTAAAGTTTCTAAAGGTCTCTGAATGAGCAGACAGCTACTTCTGGAGTGAGACAGGAAGTGTGCTTCTTGAACCTAATATATGAATGAGACAAAGACAGAGAGGTGGAGATGGTATGACTTGAGTGGAAGGTGATGGAGGTTCATGCATGGCAGGGTTTTAGGCAACAGGTCCTTGCTTTAACAATAGTATTTTTGTTACTAGTCACACAGTTATAGCTCCATGATACTAAGTAGACAGTGTTTACCCACAATATTTAATGATTTTTTTTTCCCCCTTGGAATACTTTCTGAATTTTATTCTTCTGTATAGTAGATCACTTGCTTACAGAAATGGAAAACATAGTTTCTTGTTCATCTCATTCAATTTGAGTTCAGAGATGTGAGGAGAGGATAGGGATCCCAAGACTTTTCAAAGTCAACCTGCGTACCATTGTTTGAGGTAGGAAAACCTGTGTTTCATACCATCATTTGGCACTACAGGTGGGACAAACTGATCCTTGAAGTAGACTGAAATTATCCATTAATTCTGTAGCAAATCAGTAAAATTCTGTCAAAAAGAATGAAGGGAATTTTTGCTGTTAAAAAAAAGGAGCTGGGGCTATGGATATAATGAAAAATGTATTTTCTTGAAGGAATCAAACATTCCTGTTTATAGCAGAGATAGTGTCTAAAATTCACAAAATTAACAACTGTCTGTAGTGGTTTCATTTGTTCTTCCTTATTTTTCTGCTTTTTCTGGCAGTCCACTGTAAAGGAAGGGGGATAGACTGATGATCAGCAAGGTGGAAGAAGTGATATAATCATTCTGCTCAAACTGCAGAACTGGTGTGCCAGTGCTTATAAAAAGTGCTTCTTGTTTTGGGGAGAGAAAACAGTTTTCTATTGACTTTTATATACAAAAGGACGTTACCTGTTTTCTACTCCAGGTAGAGACAGTTAAGCCCCATACTGCTGTTCTACCTTTCCTGGTTAATCACAGGTTTTAACTCATGTTTTTAAACACTGTTCATAAAGCCCTTTTCTGTGTACTTGTATTGGGTTTGCGTGGCAAGGTTTGGGGGGGGGGGAGAGGGGCTACAGGGGTGGCTTCTGTGAGAAGCTGCTGGAATCTTCCCCTATGTCTGATGGAGCCAATGCTAGCTGGCTCCAAGACAGACCTGCCGCTGGTCAAGGCTGAGCCCATCAGTAATGAAGGTAGCACCTCTGTGATAAGGTATTTAAGAAAGGGAAAAAAACCCCACTTTACAACAACAATTTCATCCAGGAGAAAGGAGAATATGTGAGTGAAACAATGCTGCAGATACCAAGGACAGTGAAGAAGGAGGGGAGGAGGTGCTCCAGCCACAAGAGCAGATTCTCCTGCAGCCAACGATGAAGAACATGGTGAGGCAGGCTGTCTCCCTGCAGCCCATGGGGGTTAATGGTGCAGCAGATTTCATCTGCAGCCCATGGAGGACCCCACGCTGGAGCAGGTGGATGCCCCAAGGAGGCTGTGACCTCATGGGAAGCCCATGCTGGAGCAGGCTCCTGGCAGGACCTGTGGAGAAAGGAGCCTATGCTGGACTAGCCTATTCCTGAACGACTGCACCCCATGGAAGGGGCCCATGCTGGAGCAGTTTGTGAAGGACTGCAGCCCATGGAAAGTACTCACTTTGGAGAAGTTCATGGAGGGCTGTCTCCTGTGGGACCCTATGCTGGAGCAGGGGAAGAATTTGAGAAGTCCTCCCCCTGAGGAGGAAGGAGTTGCAGAGACAATGTGTGATGAACTGACTGCAAACCCCCGTTCCCTGTCCCTCTGTGCTGCTGGTGGGGAGGAGGTAGAGAAATCGGGAGTAAAGTTCAGCCTGAGGAGAAAGGAGGAGTAGGGGGAAGGTGTTTTATGATTTGGTTTTATTTTTTATTACCCTACTCTGACTTTTGACTGGCAATGAATGAAATTAATTTCCCTGAGTCAAGTCTATTTTGCCTGTGACAGTAATTGGCAAGTGATCTCCCTGTCCTTATCTCAACCCACAAGCCTTTTGTAATATTTTCCCTCCCTTGTCTATTTGAGGAGGGGAGTGATAGGGTGGCTTTGGTGGGCACTTGGTGTCCAGTCAGGGTCAACCCTCTACAGTACTGTGAGGAGTATATTCAAAGTGCCTCTCCTACATAAGCTCTTACAACCAGCCTTAAACTTTCTTACTTCAATAATGGAAGCAGAAGAGCATCAAGGAATTTTGTGCTGCTGGAAGTCTGGGGATTTACATTCATTACAGTCATTATAATAGGCATATGTTGCTTCTTGAATAGTCTTCTCTGTTTTTTGAAGAATGGTTCATCCTGGTATTTTGTGATGATAAACACGTATAAAGCAAATTCTGCTCTTGTGGTTAGGCTAACATCATAAGAAAAATTTTTTTTTTTTAAACAAACTCTAAAGTAGCGATTTTTCTGGTTTGCCTTCTGGTTATTGTGGATTGGATGCAAGGAAGAAATTTAACCTTATTGGAGTCAGCAGTTTTTACCTGATGCCCTCATGATTTGAGACTTCGGACATCATGTTTTCCACTTGCCAGCAAACCTTGTCATCTCCCACTGCTTATACATATAAGCAATCAACAAAACTAGAGATGAAAGTCCGGATAGTAAGGCTTGGTTCAATTACATTTATGACAATGTTCTGATTTCCATTTCAAGGCAACATCAGTGTGTTATTACAGGCTCTGGCCTGCTGTATGTACTTAGAAGGGTTATTTGCTTTCAAAAAGGACCCATACACAACTGTGCTGTGCTTATAGTTGATTTGAGTGATGGAAAAACTATGATGAAGGTCTCACATAGCAGAAACTTTTATTTGTTGTCCTTGTGTAGTGCATTTCATCCTTCTTACAGCTCTGATCAAACCCTAGATGTTGCTATGTATATCTATGCTGTATTATTCTTCACACTACAACCAGGCCAGAGGATGGCAAAGTTCCCTCATTGCAACTGTAGCTAATGTATTTCATTTGATGTTGCCCTCTGCACTGGCAAATTATTTGTGGGAGAGGGAACAGAATGGTCAGAGAATTGCAAAAGAACTAGTGAGCCTCTAGTGTACTGATACAAGCCACTTTCAATTAATAGTTACCAAATACAATAACAGCCATACTGTTATTAGCCTATATAAAATTGAGTTGAAGTTCTCCATTCCATAGGAGGCTGCCAGCAAATAGTCACAGTCCTGATAAGAGAAATAGTAAGAGTTTCTTTCCTTGTTCCAGGCAACACTTTGCCCACAGCTTGCTTAATTTTTCTGGTTTTGAGCATGCAATAACCATACTTGAGTCTCTTAACCATATTAGTGAGGTCTCTGGACTGGATTGCTGGGAATTAGATCACACTCTTATTCTGTTCACACTGAAATTTCATTTACAAGGTGTATTTATAAAATCCACTAGCCTAAGATTTTTGTCCTCTTTGACTTTGTGTGTCAAACTAATACTCTGTAATATGGATGCGCATATGGTGTCCTTGCAGAAAACTGTAGAGAACATTTCAGAGATCTGGTCCTCTGCCGAAGGTTGTTCTATGTGTAAATGTCCTTGATGATCCACCTTCAGATACAATGTGCCCTAACCTCCCAAGGGAATGGACAGAGCAGTAAAGAACATGATTAGATTACCAGGGGCCTGGAATAGCCTTATCAGGTGCTATTTACTATTCCACATCTCTGTCTCTGTTGCAGGCCTCCAAAAAAAGAAATGTTGCTGCTTCTGAATGTTGTGTGAGAAAGCACTTACCAAGAAGAGAAAGATTGACAGTTAAGACAAAATATGAGCTGAAGGACCCACAATTGTTTCTGCTGTGAGTCCTAAAAGTTGATGTATGAGCCTTAGTGATATAGAAGCCATTCACATTTCTCACCGAGTCTCTAGAAAAATACCATATTATGGAAGTGGAATTAATGAATATTCACAAAGCTTATAAAAAAGAAACATTGAATATAAATTTATTTTCTAACTTTTCTAAATACTTGTAAAGCTTTTAAATGCATCCATGCAACTTAGGAGTTACATGACCATTCTTTCAACCTTCAAATGAAATGGTTACTCAATTATTCATAGTGGACTTTTCCATATACCGTTCAAACAACAAACTGAAACCCCTGAGATCAACAAAACAGGAGATGTAAAAGCCGTCTTTCTCACTGTCATGCTTTTGAAAGTGTTGGTAAGTAGTACGTGCTGTAGATTGACTCTCTGTCAGTTTTTCCTTTGGAGTTCTTCAAATTGTATGTAATCACAATCAAAGAAGCCATCAGTGCAATACCTCTCTGCATGGAGGCAAGGGGCATACTGAGCATGCATTAACACAACACAAGAATCCCAAATGAAATGCCAAATAAATGGTCACTCAGTACACCAGAATGTACTTAGCTAGCAGAGCTAAGTTATGAGATGAGATCTTTGAATGGTTAGTCCTAAATCACAAGAAAAATGCCTTTGTTGGTTCCATAATTCAAAATTAATCCTTCAAGAAATTAATCTGTAAAACAAATCGTTTTACTGAGCCTAAACTTGCAAACACATAGAATGTTCGTGACTCGCCTTAGGTAACCTGTCAAGTTTATTTGTCTCTTCAGACAGAATACCAACCTATTTTCTCTGTGTTCACATACCAAAGGCAATCTGGTGGTATTGAAATAGGTGAAGCATGAAGTAAAAAAAAGTGTGTACATGAAGTCTAGGCCTCCCTGTCAAATAAGAGGGTGCAGGCTTTTAATTGTTATTCGATAAAGAGTTTCCCTTTCTTACAGCCTATCCCTAGACTCAAAAATCAAGTAATGAATGTTCCATTATCACTGCATCTGCTTTATCTGTCGCTTATATGTGACATGTACCTCAAAAGACAAAGGCCAGGTTTCAGAAGGTTGAAAATCTCATTGTGATTTTTCTGTAAAATAGCATGAAAACCAGGGACAGAGGGAAATCATTTGCTGATGCTCTGCTATCCTGTGCAAGCTATACACGAGCATTCATAAAGACTATTCCCTGGAAAAAGCTAGAGAAAGTGCTAGTTGCCACTTTGAAAAAAAATAGTTGGTTATTAAATATGACAAAACAAAATAGGTGTGAGTCCACATTCTTCCTCCACTCCCACCCAAGTCTTGTTATCTCCACTGAACACGTCAGGGATAGTAATTCTCTGCTTTTAGGCTCCAAATCCACCCATAAAAGCAGTATCAAACTGAATAAGAGGGAGCTCTTTTGTTTTAAGGAAATCATGACAGCAGTGAATCAGCAGGATGCTAATGGTAAGTAAAATATCCATTCCAATGGGATCACAGCTCTTTGGTTGCCTGTCTTCTTTCTCTCTAAGCTATTGTTATCTACAGGGACAAGCTCATAGATGTTCCCATCATTCTTCCTACTAGGGTTAACTAGGATCAGATCATGAGTAAAGATTCCCTTTTAAAACTTGCATCTTTCATTACAATGCTCTGTAATAATTTTTCCAGCCTCTATTCACAGACTGAAACCTCTGCATCCCTTTGCTTCCCAGCATTGAAGAAACACAAATAAATCTCCTTGGTGTGCTTTGTGCTTGCAAAAAAGCTATCACTTACCTCCAAGAAGTTCCCACTACTACACTCACCTCAAGGGTTACTAGTCTTCCAGGTGCCAGCCATACTTAAAACCCCATCCCTAAGGCTGCTTTCACTTCTTTTTTTTTTGACTCCTGTGGTTTTTGCAGCATGTAGTTGATAAGTGTTACCCTTTTGTGCTCTCCCAGTGTACACCATGAGCAGAGGATGGGACTGGCTTGGATCACAGCTGACTGACACTCTGGGCATTGCCTCTGGGTAGGTCAACTCAAGAATGCTCAGTTGCTTAGGACTAAGGTGTCCAGTACTAGGCTCAACAGACCTTGAATTCTCCCTTTACCTGGAATAAAACTGTTTCTGAACTGCAGTGACAAAGGAGCTGCCTTTTAGGAAGCTTTTCCTCACCACCACCTTGCTTGCTTCTAACAGCAAAGCTTCTCCCCACAGTGATTGCACATGCAGTGGTGTCACACAGAGCAGAAGTCATGGGAATTTGCTGCTCCCATGGGATGCTGCTCTCATCTTTGCGTGCTGTCAGCATTGGGTAGAAGGCTTCCACCTTTAGCCAGGCCAAGTGACCTCAGTACTATGGGTGCTAGATGAAGGTGACAATCACAAATTCATGCACTTCCTTGTTGCAGCTGCAGTGAACAGATACTGTGACCTCCCCGTCAGGTTGGACCCTTAAAAGTCAAGATCTTAATGCTTCTCATTCTGGCAGAAGGAAAAGAGGATGCGATGGGGATATTCATAGCTTAATGCTCTGGAGCTTAGCCTGTCTTATGAGGGTGAGCTCTTTGCTTCTAGTCATGCTTATCACTCAACCCTGCTGTGCTGGGCTAGGTAGCTAAGGTTTGTCTGCAGTGAACTCTTGGCTTGAGCTATGCTAAATAATTCTGTTGCTCTTAAGTCACCAAGTAAGGACTCCTCTCAGAGTACCACATCTCAGATCTATGGGATTTCTAGCCCAGACAAGGAATATGTTCATCGAAGCACCTGAGTGGAGACTTGCTTGTCCAGTGCCTTTCACCAGTGCATCAGTAGATGGCAGCAGGCATTTCCACCAGGAGCAGTCTCCAAAGCAGTGGCAGCAGCAGCAGGTGATGATCTTCCCTTATGCTTGCAATGGTTTGAAGTTTAAATTTGCCTGCAGGCACTTCTTAGGATGCTGTCCCCATTAAAAGCAAAATTTGTTGGTTCTTAGGTTGGTTGTATGTTACTGTAGTATCACAGAAGCAGTAAATAAGTATTGGCCTCTAACACAATAGTATCTTAAGAAGATTAATTATTTGGAACCTAAAAGATTTTGTGCTGCATTCAGCTGGTTTCTTGGCAGTCTTGAGCACTCGCAAATCCCACTTCTTTCATTCCTTCCTGAGTCGGATAATTTTGCAACAGTCTGGCAAGGGGATAAACTTTTCTGAGAAGAGAAAAGGACAGGTAGATTCAGTGTATTTAAGAAGATAGAAAAAACTCCCATGCCTTAAAGGAAGGCTAGTGTGCCTCATGGGCTTACATGCTCCCTTTCGTTTTGAACATTTCAATTGTGAGTTTTACACAGAGGTTGGTTGTTAAGCTGTGTCAGTCTGCGTTGCGCCATGAGCAATAGCTATGAGTTGTGTTAAAAATGAAGCTCAAATTCCACGTGGGAGAACATAAACCTAGATCAAGTGTTTGACCAAATCTATCATGTACTCACTTAGAAAAAAAAAATTGGATGGGGGAACTTTTGATATGTCCAATACTTCTAACAACACAGGATAAAGCTGATGCTGCTCATTAAGTGGGGGACGCAGTAGTCAGAATTTTACTATGGGTCCAAGTCAGAGCTGGCAAAACCCTCTTTTGCCTATGGGAGCTGCTTGGGTTGTGCTGCAAGACACTATGCCCATAGTTTGAATGTATAGCTTTGTTTAGTTCTTCTGAATGAACAGTTGCATTGCACTTCAGAGTGGTTGCATTGGAAACTACCTGTAATGACCAGATTGATGGAAGAAAGCATCACTGTAATGCAAGTTTTAATGTTACAACTAGTGGGTAGAATTGACCCCCTTTGGTGTTTTTATCCTGATGCGAGACTAACAGGCTACATAAGGTGTCAAACTTATGGTTAATGACCAAGCTTCTGCCTTGCAAACTGTATTAACAAACCCTTTATCAAGAAGACATGGTGTCTTTGTGAGCTGGCTCCACAGTCACAGGCATCAATTCATCATACTCATTTACTGTGAAAACAGCAAATTTCAGTCTGCAGTGTAATATAATGCTTTGCTTCCCAGACTTCTGCAATCTCCAGAGAAAAAGAAATGGAAAGTCAAGTTTTCATGTGAAATGATGTAAACATAAAATTCAGTTAAAGTCAAGGTGAGCTGTCTTCCAAATTGCTGATCTCAACCTTTCAAAAAAGACCTTGAGGTGATGTTCTTAGTATGAGCATATAGGGTTGTGAGTCAAAAAGCGCTGAATGAAGAAATACAACTGAAACCTGAGGGAGCCCCCGCTGTGTGGGGGACTGTATTCCTTTTGGGGGTAAGAAGGTTCTTGGCCCTTTCTTATGTCTCTGCCTTCAGAGCATAAGACATTTTTATTTTGGCATGTCAGCTGTATTACAAGGTTTAGGGAAAGGAAAACAATTACTTGTTAATGTTTCAGGCCTGCTGTGGGCCTAGATGATTTTTAGACTTGGTGTCATTCTGAACATCTGTGCATGGTTTGAGTTTATCCACTAAGATACTATACAACCTAAAAGGGAAAAAGAATGAACAGAGTCAAAAGGTATTAGATGAAAGTATAAGTGCCTAGAAATCTGGATGGTTGTTTAGGAGCTCCAGGGAGTTATTAAGGTGAGAAAGATTATTGCTTTTCAAATATTCTCTTAAAAATTATAATCTGAACAGCCATATTGGCTTTGACATAAATTTTTTGTTAGTATGTTCTAGACTGATAAAACCCAGATGAATTCTAGTGTCTATAAGCTATTGAGCACAAACATGCTGCCTTTTTTCAGGACATTTTCAGAAGCACAATAATTGAGTCAGAATTGCTCTGTATGCCTATAGTCCAAGCCTTGATATGTGAATACTGACAATGTAAGCATTAACATACTATTCTAAATGTTTTCCATTTGAAACAGGACCTAAATAGCAGAACAAACCCAGCTGCAGATAGCAGCCATCAATATCTTTTCATTTTATGTTTCACAAATATGGCAGAGCTGCTGTGTTTGTAGTTTTCCACACAGCTGAAAAAGTCAGCACTCAATTACTCACCAGCCGTTAGAAGTCTTTTATATGTACTGGCTTCTGTGAGCTGTAGAACACTAGCATTCACACTCAAGAAAACTAAATCACTTCCTTCCTCTATCCTGATATACATCAGGATGCATGTGTCTTTATGGTTCCCGGGCAATAAGCTATCAACTTTATATCCTCTGCTGATTGTTCTGGAATTCCTTCACAAATAAGTCGAGAAGTTAAAAAGATGTGCAAACAGAGAGTGAGAAATGTCTGTGATAAATAACATCCCCTGAAACCTCTTTCACAAACAAGTGCTCTTCAGCTACATCATGCTTAAAACCTGCTGTTTATTGTGCCTGCAGCAGCAGAAGTAGGTACCCTGCATCTGGCATCTGGGATAGAAAGGAGGAGATAGGACACTTCACCAGGGATTTTGGTTAAAGGAAAGTTTTGCTGGAAGGGGCCTGGGGCCATTTCTGGGCGTGCAATTTGATGCTGTGGATAACTGGATTTCGTAACTAATTGTCCCTGGAAGTGGCATTCCCGTGGTTATTCCTGCACTCAGCGTGAGCTCACACCACTTTCCTGGCACCTGTGCTCCCCTGTCTGCCTGGAGCCGTGAGTCAAGAGCCAGGGGGAAAGTGTAAGGAAGAAGGGGAAAGTGGGATCATGCCTTTTAGCAACAACTAGCTCTTGTCTTTGCTTAGCTGTATTATTAACAGCACTCTTGGGGCCTGGAAGAACACGTTGATGCTTGTAAACCCAGCAGTTTGTGCGGCAGAGACTTCTGGGGTGCAGGGTGTTGCTGGATACAGAAAGGATAGATTTTGCTCTTTGATTCCAGTCTTGCATTGGTGACATTTCTGTCATGTGGAACTAGCAAAGTTTGGTCATCCACGTGGACAGAGTAACCTAAGATTGTATGTCCAGTAATGCTTGTTTTGACAAGAGGTTCACACCAATCCAGCTAACAGTGCTGCTTTACCCACTGTGCATGAGCAGGCACAAGAAGAACAGAGTGAAAATTGCCACCGTTTGTTCTGAGCTTGCTTTGATTCAGTGTTGGCCACTGAAGTATTAGCTTAAACCTAACATTAGTAAGGTATTTTTATTGTAATGCCAGCTCAAAGTGCATGTCCCAGTCTCCAGAAGGATTAAATCCATCATCAGCACAGGCCAACAGCACTTCACCCAACATTGAAGGGCAAAGCTAAGCAGAACGAGCCCCAGCCTTTGAGGCAGTCCTGAAAGGCATGATAGGCTTGTGAGGCCATGGCTGTGTGGCTCTTGAGGGATTTTCTGAAGGAGTGATGGAGGGACTGTTGGTTGGTTTGCTGAAGTGCACAAGGGTCAGCTTCAGTTGCCTGAATGAACATGTCTGGTACTATTTGTGATGCTCTAGAGTAACCTGGACCTGCAGGTTGGGGTTTTTTTGCCAGCCCCTTCTTTGATATGCCAAAACATCTCAAATGCATGAGATGATGTCTCCTTTTGGGCAGCTGTGACTGCTCTGTGACTGACCTGGCTGAAACATTTAGTTCCAGGAGGAGATATACAGCTGAGAATCACTGTCAGAGTGGTGTGAGAGGTTAGTCAACTTTGCAGTGCCACTTTTCTGCTCTTATTTTCTCCTAGCTAGATATGACAGCTCCCTGTTCAGCATGGCCACTACTCAGCATTGTCTGGCTCTTCCCGTGCATGGTGTAAGGAACCGTGTGCCTCTGCTGCAGTAGTGATTTTCACTGTCGGAGCTGAGTTCCTTAAAGTTTGGCTCACCTCTGTGTTTCTGCCTATGTGACATAGGTCCTGTTGTAAATTTGCATCCACCTCTTAGGTGTCTCAGAGTTAGTAGCTAGTAGATGGGATCCTGTGGCACAGCTGAGAAATATGTGAATGCAACCCAAAAGGACCCTAAATCTGACCTTGCTCATAGATGCTTCAGCAGAGAGGTAAAGTAGCAGCTAGAGAAACCACCCCTGGGTCATGGAGATGAGAAGGAAGCCAAGAGGGAACTCTGCCACTGTGCACATTGGCACTGCTGTCTGCATGAAATGGATGTCAAGCTCCTGATACATCCTGGTGTTTAAGCCCAGGAGTTCAAAAGGTAGTTCAGTATTGCTGTAGCTACTTAGGAAGATGCATGCCTTGGTTGGAGAACAGAAATATCCCACCGTGTGTGTGTGCTGCTGCTTTCTCCATGTGGAAACTGATTCAGTCCCTCCCAGAGCTCTCAAAATAGCATATGGAAATGTGTTCTTGCTTTCACATTCATTTTGTTCTGCCTTACACCTGTTAGACTTTATATTTTCCACAAAAAGAAGCAGCCATTGCCTTTTTTCAGAATTTTTTTTTTTTTTTTTTTGCCAGAGCCAGCTGAACAGCTTGTGTTCCTGATCAATTTAGAAAAAGCCATTCACCTAAAACCACAGATAAGTGAATCATATTCAACGAGGTCATCTATTCCCAGCTAAATAAATGACTTTTCTTCCAGGGTAACACAATCTTCTGTTACATAGTGATTAAATTATTGGGTTTAAAAAAAAACAACCAGAAGTCTTAACCTTTTGAAATATCAAAAGTTTGGGAATTTTCTTTCAGCAGTCTTACTAGCAAAGAAGTCTACGAAAGCAAAACAAGAAATGCTTCTTCTTGGATGCCTTCAGGAAACATGTGAAGTGTTCCAGCATTCACTTAGATAAAGACTCATGCTGGAGGATTTTTTTCTCTACTGTCCCTAAGCCATCTATTTACTGCCATTACTGCTACAGCTACAAATGGCTTACGACTTCAAAAAGTCAATTAGGAGACTGGCTTTGAGTCTGTCTTCTACCTAACTCCTGTCTGTGGCTGGTGTGTTGCCAAGGGAGCTGCATTGTTTCCTAGTGCAGCAAATGAATAAAGTTCAATTTATATCTCACTGTGCGCTAGAGAAATAGAGATGTAGTTATGTATGCATTACCTTGAATATAAATCATGTGGAGATCCCCACCTCCTCTTCCTGCTACAAGGCATGCATGAGAATGTCTCCGTGGAACAGAAATAAAACCATAAAACACCATGTCTGTAGCTAGAGATGAGTCAGAGGCAGACTTCAGAAGTGGTTCCACATTTCAAATACCACCCAAATCTGTGTGTGTGATCAAAGGTTTTGGTTCTGACCCAACTCTAAATCATCATAACAGCCTGCATAAAATTCTGAATCCATAAATCTCTACCATTTTAAACATCCTCTTAACCATATGGAGCTCCTTTCTCAAACTGGAGCGGTGCAAAGAAGAGGAGGATACCTTGCTGAGCATTGCCAGACATAGGTATGACTCCCAGGTCACCTGCAGAGCTGTCTTATGGCCTTGGGTAAACAAGTTCATCCTGGCTGTCATTTCACCAGTGATGGCACCCAAAAGGGCAGCAATAGGGCTGACAGTACCACCATCAGGCACTGGAGAATGCCCCACACCGTGGGGCATGAGGACACAGGTTCAGCCTTCAAGTTGGAGGTGCCCTATAATGAGAGGCCTCCTGCCACATACCAGCAGACTCTGCAGCGTGTGGAGCTGATCCTATGTATGATGTGCGTGGGAGGAGGAAGGGGAATAGTTGGGCTTGATTCCCCTTTTTTTAAAACAGCTTCTTGTCCTCTTCCCAAATTAAAGCTGCCTTCACACTCTTAAACAACCCTCTGTCTTTATATTCTTTCTGTCAGTGGGATAAATACTTCCTCTACTTCACCAAGTTGGTAGATGGGGGGAAAAATATTCTTTAAATGTTGGGGCACTGAGATCTAGCAGTTATGCAGGCACAGATTGACCAGCAGTTGGGAAGTGACTGAGATATTTTGTAGTTTTAGTCAAGACTATGAGGTGATCTTTAACAATAATATTATGTGTTTGTTTTGGTGTTTTCTCCTAAGCAAAATGAATGAAACCTCCATACTAAAAGTCTAAAAAACAAAACTGTCTTCCAGCTTTCATCTGGAGTGAAATATTCTGTCCCAAACAAGTCTCATTTTCAGTATGACAAGCAAATAAAGAAACAGCTCTAAGCACAGATCTCTTAAATGATGTTTGCTTTCCCTTCTGCTGTAGTTACAATTGCCTTTTTGGTAAATGCAGGAGGTAAATCCAAGTATCAGCTAACCTTCAGGCCAGACAGAGGCATCAGATTTGTGTTTAGTCAAGTCACTTAACTCACTGTGACTGATTATGTTACATCTCCATATGTTACATCCTTTTGAAGCACCATGCATATATTTTGCCTTCCAGAGATGTCCTAAAACTAATTAATGACCTATGAAAGCATGATGAGGAGTGCTTGTGTCTCCCTCCGTGAGAATAGGACATTATGTATCACTTGGTAATACATCATTAAGCTTGACTGAAAATTATCCCTCTCAGTCATAAATAAACATGACTTAGCTCAAATTTAGTGTGGCTCTTAAAAATCAGCAAGTGATTTTTGGTTTTGGGGCAATAGACGGGATGAGCCAGGATGGCAGGAGATAAGTTCTCTCCTTTTCAGGCACTGTCCATCCCCTCTGTCCACTCTTCTTTTTACAGAGGGCATTACTAACGCTAGGAAGTGGACAAAAACATTCCTTGTCTACATTTAGGGAAAAAGCCTGCGTTAGTATTTTTAAGGTTGAGACACGAAGTGACAGAAAGCATTACTTTCAGCATACAGTAAGAATTCCAACTCTAAAAGGGAATGTAATTTCAAAAGTGTAACATTTTAAAGCTCAACTCTTCTACTTGAACCTCCTATAACCATTTCCTATTTTCTGAGTAAAAAAAGAAGCTGAAGGGATGGGGTGGGTGGTGTTTAGGGTAAGAATTATAACAAACATTTGAAAAGCTACAAGATTTCCAGATGCTTTTAAAAAAATAAAATAAAGAAAACCCTTTAAAATGTTTCTGAGGCATTAACATTGGTTCCTGGAGGCTTCCAGTTTGACAGAGATGCTATTTTATCGCCTCAGTCCTGTGCAGAGAAAATCTGAGCTCATGAGCACTGTGTGGAGATGCCATATGGGAAGCTTTGTAAGCCTCTGGCAAATATCTGTATCAAACATGCACTTGTCTAGTGCCTTCTGCATGCAAAGTACAAAATGGCAATGAGTGGAACCTCCCAGCACCAGCGGGAGGCAACAAATTTCCTTCTCCACTTACAGATGGCAAAATTGGACCCACCTGTGCTCCTTGTAACCTCATCCCTGAGGATACTGTGTAAAATGTTACTGCTCTAAGCCAGTGTTGTATGTCTGTAGCTAACAAGAGAAGGCTTGGTGGGAGGGATGATGAGCCCAGCACCTGGCTGAGAGGAATATGATCTAGATCAGGGCCCCAGGCCACCCTTCTGCCCAGGAGTGTCACCCTACAGCTGGTAAGCTTGAATGCTCTGCAAAGATACAGATGCAGGTATTGTATTTATTTGGTCACTCAAGTCTGCATACATTTTTAAACTTCAGTGAGAAATACAAATGTAAATCAGCCCTGATTGTGTAGCAGTGTTGCAGCATCCTGCAGTGCATGGGAGATCTCCACCTCCTCCTGACACGCCTTATCATCACACTAACTTACCACTTTAATAAGCATTATCTTGGTGGACCATAGACCTGTCACGGCTCAGAGCGAGGAAGCTGGTCTTCAAGGACCAGTGAGCTGGACAATACCTTTTATGGCATTCACCCAGAGAAGGCACATGCTGCAAAGCAGAAATGTAAATCAGTTCTTCCCGGGCAGGCTGTGAAACAGGGTGACTGTTATCAGCTCCATCCATAACGAAATTGAAAAGTGGGAGCATTGGTCTTTCCCTTTTCACATATATCTTTCACACTTGGTATTCTCCCTGAGCCTGGAATATTGGAGCACTTTTATTGAATGTTAAGATATATTGTACACACCATTAATTCAGCTTCATAATGCCGTTACCAAACAAGCCATTACAACTACCTAAACTGAGCTTCATGGTAGGTAAATGCGGGTAAGCAGCCTTCATTCACACTACAGAGTTACTCTGTTCAAAACTATTCTGTCTTCTAATTATTCATGTGCCATGTAGAATACTACTAATTCTTCCCCATGCACAGCAATTATTAAGTGTTAAATTTTTCCCAGCCATTTTTACAGAGAGGTAGTTGTGATACTGCAACTATTCCTTCAACATAGCCTCATCAGTAACTCCAGTCTCCCTCTCAGGCACCACTAATAAATGCTGAATTTCGCAGCCATGTGCACAAGCAAAGAAATCTAACTGCAGGATTGTTTATTGCCTGGAGCATCCACTGATAATAGAAGGGATACAGTCTTTATAGAGATCTTACAGGCAAGCTAGATTATGCATCCATAGCTTAATTTAGCTCCCTTATGCCTATGCATTATGATACATTTGCTAATTACATGATCACATACGGTGTTTTCCCCATTTAACTCCTGCTTCAGTGGGTACATAGGATGCTCTGTGACGGGCAGCTGTTCAGCAATCCTCTACTTCCGGCTCTCCCATGCAGGGGCCCGGTGTCACTCTGACTAAGCAGTGTGCTGCATGAAATGGAGATAATCACTTCTTCCTCATGTGCTCTTCCGAAGCGTGAGTCGCTGGGAAATCAGAGCACTTCACAAG
The DNA here is from genome assembly GCA_033124195.1 of Coracias cyanogaster. NCBI lineage: Eukaryota > Metazoa > Chordata > Aves > Coraciiformes > Coraciidae > Coracias > Coracias cyanogaster. The sequence continues at coordinate 33,929 of JAVSBS010017334.1, read as the reverse complement.
TAGCAGCAATGATATCTTTAGAGCTGCCCTGTGACAAAAGATATTACCCTGTTTCAGAGGCATGGCTGAAGCTTGTGCAAGTCTTCTATCTGCTGTGGTATGCACCTGAATGTGACCCCCAGTTCTACCAGAAGTTATTCAGTCTCACCTCAGCAATCTAGGCTGGATTAGATGATTAAAGGGCTGGAACACCTCTCTTACGAAGACAGGCTGAGAGAATTGGGCTCGTTCAGCCTGGAAAAGAGAAGGCTCTGGGGAGACCTTATTGCAGCCCACCAGTATCTGAAGGGGGCCTACAAGAAGGCTGAGGAGGGACTTTTCACAAAGGCCTGTAGTGATAGGATGAGGGGTAATGGGTTCCAACTGGAAGAGCGTAGATTTAGATTGGAAATTAGAAGGAAATTCTTCACTCTGAGGGTGGTGAGACACTGGAACAGGTTGCCCAGGGGGCTTGTGGATGCTCCATCCCTGGAGGTGTGTAAGGCCAGGTTGGATGGGACCTTGAGCAACCTGCTGTAGAGGGAGGTGTCCCTGCCATGGCAGGGTGATTGCAACTAAATGATCTTTGAGATGCCTTCCAACCCAAACCATTCTATGATTCTATGAGATAAAAAAAATGGATACTTGCTTTACAAAGTGAGTGTGTGAAGCCTTCTTCAGAAAAGCTCTGAAATGCAGTAAGCTCTTAACACCCATCCCTAGATAGGGTCCCAGTACCGATCATCTTCCCAGAAGAAAGCCAGAGCAAAGCTGGCAGGTTTTGAGCGGGTTTGTGCGATATTCCCCATATGAAGGGAAATGGATAGTCCCACATGCCATCAGCCAGAAGCAGAGGCCTAGGTTGGGAGGGGGTAAATCAGTCCAGTTAATCAGTTTAGTAAAACAGTAAGAAAACTGTTAAGAGACCTAAGTAACTAGATATTTGCCTACTCTGCCTGGAGTACATCTGAGGACCGAAGTCTTCCTGGCTGTCTAAGGATGCACAAGTGCACGAATAAGACAAGCTTATGCCTCAGCTGTGGGGAGAGTGTTTCCGCCAAGGCCATTCCTATCAGTCCAGTGTTACTGATGTTAATTAAATTCTTTGGCTTGTACACCAGCCTGCAAGCCAGAGCTGGCCCAGCCTTTATAGCTGCAATGTTACCTTAATGACTTCAGATAGCAAGTCATGTAATTAATTTCAGCAAGGTTGTGTGGGTTGCAGCCATAGGTAGAAGTGATCCTCTCTATTTCTGTAACCATAGAGGAACGGTGCAGGAACATCCCACAAGGGACAATCAATAGACTGAGACAAATTAAAGCTGGCAAAAGGTATCGTTGTTGACAGAATAGCATTTGTGGTAAGAAATTTATCAGCTTCAAACAATCTTGACTTCGAAAATGTATTTGTTATTGGATTTTCCATGCTTTCCAACCCCAAGGAGAAGCTTTATGCATACTAGGCAACACATACAAATACTATATGAAATGAAAATATTTTTAATAGGCATTTTTAATTGAGTGAGTCTGAGCAGAAAGAAAATGTCTTTTTACATAATTATCTGTGGAATTTAGTGCCATAGGAAGTCATGGAGGATATGAACATTCAGGTTACAGAGAGCAAATATTTTTACCAAGAAGCAGAATACATAAATTTAGAACAGTCAACTCCTTAAAAAATTGTTGTGGGTGAAGGGAAGCCTGAAACCTCATCCTTCCAGGTTGAGTGACTAGGGGTCTGGAAAAGCTGTCCTCTAATTCTATTTTGTAGAATTTAATGTACTTTTTGAAGTATCTGCTGCTTCAAACTTGGCAGCTTGATCCACTATGGAAAAATATGTATCTCAGCCTGAATAGGATCCTTACCTATGTAAATCCCCTTCAGTCTCAGTAAATGCAGCAATTTATAATACCACAGTGTGAGAATTGATACCACAAAACATAGCAGTAGCTGTGGCTTTTCCTCCTCCAAATGGGTAGTGTCACCTGCATCTCATCTTTCACGTGGTAGCCTGAAGATCTTGGCCAAGGACTGGGACGTGGGAGTTTGACGCCCATTTCAGTGTAAAGAAGGTTTAAACCTATTGTTCTGTGCTACTCATTATGGCATAGACAAGATGAATTGGAATAAACAGGTGGAGAAAGGGAAAGGCAGGTTCATAGGAATGCTGGGAGCAGATCCCTTTACCTCTGCTAGCTGAAATTGTCCAATTGCAAAAGGCAAAATTAATGGTCTAGATTAAGGCTTCAGGCATGATCCTGACTCTTACACCAGGGAGGTGGGGACTGTGCTCTGGACTGCACCCAGGAGTAGTTTTAACACACTTTTCCACTAATCGTTGGATAAAATCAAGAGGAGGGAGGGACCAAGCCCAGCAGAACTGCGCTTAGAACCAACTCTAGCAAAATCACCTCCAAACCAAAGACCAGATAGTTGAGGCTAGTAATACTGTATGGCATCACTCCTCAGTCCCTTTTACAAAGGCCATCAAGCTGGCTCTGTGATTAAGGACCTTGCAGGCTTGCAGACTGATGCTCAATTCCTGTAAATCTTCTTTGCATAGCCTGATATGAAGGTGTTTTAAATAAAAATGGATAATTTGCTTATTTGAAAGACCTGACATCTTGTCAACCACATTAAATTTTTGCTGTAAAAGGGATTTTCTCATGACTCTGGACTCCTTTGATCAGAAGTGCAGCAGAGTGATTAAATTAACATCTCTTGTTTCACCTACCTTGACCACAAACATCTAGTACTTTCTATGCTTGGCTTCTTTGTAGGCTATAACACATCAACACTGGGGGGACTCTTTTCAGCTCCTGCATGCATGAGAACCAAATGTGGGACATCTGCACAGAGAGCCAGGTCCTAAGCAAACAGCATTGGTCTCAGTTTGGTGGACCGCGTGCCAGCAGGTTTGCTTCCAGCCCACCAGGATAACATGTCCTTAGCACGGCCATTCTAGTATAGAGCCCTTTTTATCCCTGGACTGGCAAAGAAGAGGGAAATTTCCTTCTGATTCACAGCAAAAAGCAGCTGTGGCCCCCTCCCAGCTACGCAGGCTTGGCCTCACATCTCTCTAAAGAAACCGTCCCCTCCTACAAGCAACCTCTTGATGTTTATTAGCTGTGGAGAAGGCGGCACACACCCTTCCCCATGGGGCTGGGATGAAACCATCTTTCTTGGCTTTGGGGGTTGGAAGCATGTTTAGACCTGCCAGCTCTGACGAAGGTCCCTGGGCTGAGTCCCAGCAACTGCACTTAATTTTCCTCTGTGTGTGTGTATGTGCACTGGGACCCGTTGGGTTTGGGGACACTGGATCTTCCATGAGGTTTGTGCCAGCTGAGCAAATCCTGGGGTAAGCTGTCAATCACCATCCCATCCCAGGAGGAAAAGGCCGTTTCTGGGTACATGTCAGGGTCTGCCTCCTGCCACACACCCCTCCAGGTGCCACAGTTCAGAGGGACAGGTGTGTAAAAATTAAGGATCCAGGACATTTTGGTGCTTAAAGTGGTATCATTTAGACCTGCCTCCTGTCTTCAAAGGATTATGGCAGTCCAGCCTGGAAGTGCCATGAGCCTCCATCGGCTGCATGGGGAAAGAAATCACTGAAGAACTGCAACGAGTAAAATCCTACTTTAGCTGCTAAACTAACTAAAATAACACTGTAAAATGGTCTCTAAAAGCCATTTAGTTTATAACACTCTGTGGCTGTTTGCAGGCTAATTCACAAAGGCTTTTACACAACAAATATTACAGCCTAAGCCCCAATTTCATTTACATCCTTGCAATTTCTTTGGAGGTCATGGGGTTGTATGCTCTGTCACATTGAGTATTAAGTGGGAAATGCACACACAAAATAATCAAATGAATCATACTAAAGAAGGACTTTTCCCTGCAGTCTCCAAAATTGTGCTGTTAAACCCTGAGATGGAGGGTTTAACAAAGGCCAGAGACCATTATCTGGCAGTCTCTAACCACTTGCAATTTGCAGCCAGGGTTTAGCTGTACAAGCACTGCAGGATTCGGCTACCGTTGAACTTTTCTTTTAAATGTTACATTCCCTCAAAATCTGACAGAGGCAGATTTGTGTTGGGAAGCAGGTGAATGAGATGCTAGTACATGGATTGTTCAAAATTCAGAAGATTTACTGTGAATCTGAATTTAAAAGGGCATCATTTAATATCTGGTACATCATTAAAGCAGTGACAATTCCCAATTATTGTTTTTTACACATGTGTGGGTTCAACACATTACTGTGTGCACACAGTTTTTTGTCATACATAAATGTGTAGTGTCATGTGGGACTTTTTTCTACAATTAATTCAAAAGCACAATTAATAGTCTCTTTCCTTTACTTGTATCCTAAATAGCAATGTCTAGTCCAAAACCCTGTAGTAAGGCAAAATGTTCCTAGTGCAAGCCAATCTTTTTTTTTTGAAAACAAGAAAACTGTATAGCTGTTTTGTGCACATAAATATCGCTTAAGTATATAATTACATGTAGGAAATTATTTCAAACACAGAAACACAAGAAACATCAAATCAAGTGTGATTCACTAAAGGCAGTCCTTCACTGTGCTTTTCCAAGAGGGGAAGCCGTCAATCTTAATCTGACATAGTGGTAGTTTCCAGAAATGAAAGAAAAAGCTGAAAGCAAGATTCGTTTCAAATAACTTTTTCATCTAAAAATAAGGTCTCTTGCGCAAGCTGCTCACCTGGGCTCCCTTGACGATCTGAGAAGTGAGAGAAGTGAACAAGAGGGAAACCTCACCAGGCACTTTGTCCCATCTTATAACAGGGCTGTCAGAGGATTTTCTGCCAAAGCTACCAATTCTGATCACTAGCTAGAGAAATAGAGGATTAAATATTTTTTTTTTTTTTTAAATGACTAAAACTATGTGATTAAACCCCACCCTGTGATACTTGCCAAAAACCTCAAAGGGGTATTTGCAGAGGGGATCTCAGGCACAGAAACTGAGCTTCTTGCTAGAGGTGAAATATCACTATCTTTTCTCTGATCTGCTGGAAACTCCTTTGAACTTTTCAGGGCTTCCAAAGTACTTTATTCTTCCACAGGACTTTAGTGGCTCGTCTTTGGACATCTGGCTTCTTTGGGAGTCCCACGCTGCTGTGTGTCCTATAGGGGTGCAGCCAGTTGTTTCCCACAAGCCACATGTGGAATGGCTGAGCCATGTGCACCGAAAACATACCATCTACTCAAGCTTGTTCCCTATTCTGCACATCAGCCTTATGCAGCTCTAGATTTCTTTAACCCTGAATTATTTTGTTGCCCCAACTGTTTCAAGACACTATTTTTGATCCTTTTTTTTTCCTGTTTTTAAAATATTTTTTCTTCATTCATGAAGCTGTTCATTACCATGTAGGTTTTTTAATATGTTTCCCTCAAGCCTAAATTATCCATCACCTGTGCCTTATTTGGGAGCTTGTTTGGATTAAATTTTGAGAACAGATAAGATGGGAGTAGAACCATTTGACCTCCAAGCATATGCTTCTGATTAGCTTACCATTACTAACTACCTTAGGTTTAATATCATTAGTCATTTAAGCATTATGACGACATATTCATTATGTTTATTGGTTTAAATAGGAGCCAAATGAACACGCCAATGAAAATTACATCCCTTCAAAAGCCGCCCTCAGACACTTCCCTTCCAGCTACACTGAGGCTTCTTGCATGAATACTCCAGGACAACACAGCATTGCAAAACCCACGGTAGCTGAAAGAGCCTTGCAGAAACACCTCCCTGGACACCAAACTGGCTGCTTTGGGCTGAGACTCAATGCACAAGAATGTACAGACACCAGAATCCATGCTAATGTCCATGCACACTCATAAACCAGCCTAATCCCACCATATTGTGTTTCTCCAAACAGCCTAGCCACAGATGAAACCTTTGTTGTAGCAGCGTCATGCCCTGCCTTACAGAGGATCACTCTGTGCAGCACATGCACTTGCAGGTTAGGTCTGTGATGTCCTGTCAAGAGAACCTGAGGATGGGTGTAGCTGGGGATCCGTCCTCCTCCCATGGTGTATTTCTTCACTGTGCTTTCTGGAGATGTATTTGCCAGAAATTTCTTCCTCACAGATTACTCAATATATCATTAATGGTGCTTTAGATAGTATGGGAAAAGAAGTAATATAATGTTTTCCTCATTCAATGGAAAGTATAGGTTCTTGTTTTCTTGTTTTTAAATCAAAGTCTAAGTCTGCAATTTCATTAGAGCATGGCCTCTGTAAAAGGTTTTATGGTTATTTAAGAGGAATGTGGGCTGTAAAGAAACACAAATTCATTATACACTTGGATGAAAATATTTTGGTTTCCTTGATAAAAATGTAGCTTTTGAAAAACACATGAATATACTATTTATGCCGAAGACTTTAGAATTCCTTCAGACCCAAGCCAGTCCATGATTCTATGACTCTATGATTCTGTGATTCTATGATTTTCACAGCAGGATATATATATATGAACACAATAAATGGTGCAAGTAATGCCAATTCAGAGTAGATAGTCAAGGACACTTGATGTCCAAAATTTTCCTCTTTCTTGTTTAGAATAATCTTTTGTAAACATGAGGCTACAGATGTCCATGGGCTCACCTCACTCTGTCACCACATCCATGTGCTGCTGCTTGGTGAGGAACTGGAGGCTGGGGCACTGGGGCATTTCTAGAGGTATTTATCTCAAAGCCACTAAAGGTGACAGTGGGAGCTGGGCTATTTCTGAGCCAGATCTTCATGCTCCTGTGGAGACTTGATGTAACAAGTATTTCCACACTGAAGATGTCTTTATTTCCCTTTGCATCAGGCATTTTTCAGGCTTTGTGTCATCTAAAAAGTCACTTGCTTTTCTTATGTGCTCTGCTTTGCGTGCATCTACGTGGTTCTGCATTTTAACAGATTAGCTGACACAGAAATAACTACCATTTTCTATTGCAAGATGTAGGTCCCAGTTGTGGGCCTGTATTGTTCTACACATGGTATTTCTGACTTCTTTGCTTTTATTACTTTAAGCTCACATTTAAAGCTTCTTCATGGCATTATATAGGAAGAGTACTATTTATTGAAAATGATATGAGGTGCTTGATTAATTAGCATGCCATTTCCTGACAGGCAACGTCTGAGATGGATTTGCCACCCTGTCTAGTGAAGAAGAGGAGGAGACATCCTCTGTCACAGCAGCTTCTGCTCCTGCTCGCATCACTGGCAATGCATCCATGGAAATCACTGGTGCAGCAGCATGTTCTTACATTGTAAATACAAACAACCAACAAAATGCCTTACAGTTTTCCACAACAAGTTCATGAGATGCATGTGGCAAATAACTCCTATTAATGGTGAGGAAGCAATGTGTGAAGCTCCAATGAACTGATGAAAAAATAGACTGAAAGTATTGGCAATGTTGCAGTCTTGCTTGATTCGCATACTTAAATATTCGTGTCCTCTGCACATTCTCAGCGAGAATACATAATGTAATCAGGAATAAAACGCAAATTTCTAGCTAAGGAATGTTACTGTTTTTTAACAAAAGGAGCCAGAAGTAACTAGTGTGATGTTGTGCTGGGACTGACAGAAATACCTTTGCTTTACAGCACTAATTATGCTGTGATCTGTTTTTCTATTGTTTTGGGGGCTTGTTTTGGTACTTTCATCTATTCACTATTATTGAAACCAGGTCGCATTCAATGTCATTGCACTCTATCTGACTGTTCTGGGGACAACCAGTGCCATTGGGACATGCGGCTGAGGGAGGTGAATATGAAGGATGAAGCAAAAGGAAATGATGGTTAATGTCATCTGTAGAAGCTGAAAACATGCTCTATGTATACCCCACAAATGTTTTAAAGATTATATTTGAAGCATTTTTTTCTAAAGAGATGATATGTGGATGTTTGCTGTGTTCGGTCTTGAAGTATCACTGTCAGTGTCTTCTGTACACATGAACCAAATTCCCTTTCCTTTGGCATGTTAACCAAAACAGAAATACCCAGAGATTTGCTCTTAAAGCTAATTGCTGTAACTGCCTGCCCTAAAAGCTGTGCCCTTTTCTTCACACCAACTTCTGCCACACACTTTGGCTGGAGGATTGTAGGGAATGAGGGGATTGTGATCCTTTTCAACCTCTTGTTTTACCAGTCTGGGATTGTGAATTGTTTCTTAAAATGAGTATGGGACCTACAGAAAACTGTAGTTGGGTTTTCTAAAATGAAGCTTGCAATATTTTTTAAACTTTAGGCA